>OZ026600.1:1165700-1188200 GCA_964020085.1 Micromussa lordhowensis | reverse complement strand
AAGATGTGTGTTTTCTAAGCGAAATGGCCTCTGGAAGAGGCTCTGCAAACCAAGAAATCAAGCAACACTTTGCCACCAAAGAGGGCTGCTATCGATTGCTGGATCTGTCGGTTTATTCACGACCTACCAAGATCCCATATTCTGTTCAGCAGTGCCATCCAGTACGCGTGTCCTTTGTAACAGTGAAGGATCAAGGTGGTTGCAACGATCGCATCGCGTTCAACGTCGGAAGAGAATTGTACTTCTATATCTATAAGGGGGTTCGGAAGGTCAGTATGAATTCCTTAGCATTCCGATGAACGCTTAGAAAATAAGTGCACGCTTGTAGCTAGGTATGTTTGTTTGGTGTTTTTTGCGGTGGGCATGTTTTCGTGTAGTTGCAGGTTTCGCTTGCTTTGCATGTGTGTTTAAATTTAGCAAAAAGCGGATGTTGTTGCTTTAACCTGTTTTAACTTGTTTAATTTGAATTTCTCCGGTGTTTATGAAATAGAAGTGCCAGAGAAATATCTCAATAATTGGAACGTTTGTGTCTTTGCTTTACCGTTATGACCGTTAATGGTTTGTGCCTAGGAAGTGAATTCGACCATTTTGTGAAACTTCCATCGACTATCGTTAACAAGGCATGTGATTTCCACGGACGATGATGTTAAAACGAGTCATGTCTGGCTGTAATTCATGAGATCTCCGATTTTGACATTGAGTTTTCAGTGTACCAAAAGTGCCAAAAGCTCTTCAAAAAGTTATTATTCTGCCTCGTTAGACCTTTTCATTAATAACGCTGTCTTTCCAATTCTGTATTGACGTGATCAGTGCTTCGAGAAGAGTTTTTTCCAGGAATCAATATACTTTCAGTTTCTCGGTGACCTTTTCAGCCAGTGACGTTAATTTCCCTAGTTAAGTTCCATTTCGTTTTATGGTTCAAGTGAACAAATTTAGAAAAATATACAGAGAATCTGCTGTGTAATACAGTATTGTACATGTAATTTCAACAAAATATTAATATTTACAGACTTTTGAGGCTAATGTCGTGGGGCTGATTGTCCAATAAATTAGCTGTACATCTGTTAAATACTTATAGATTTGTCTGTATGGATTTATTTTCTTTCTTTGTATTGAAAAGTGACCACTTTTACCAACACCTTTCTCTAGTTCAGAAGCATTTGTTTACTCTGTGCATTCAATTTATGCATGAAATCCAATTGCAATCTCAAATGTAGACAATTATGTGGACTGTCATCTCAACACCAAGTTTTGGATGATTTAGACTTCATTCTACAACTGGTCTTTAATTGGTCTATGTGTAGTTGTTTATACTGTGGTTAAAATACAAGTCAAACAATACACTTAACTCTTTAGGCAATGCAAAACACAAATATACTACTATTATTATTTTTATTATTATTATTATTATTATTATTATTATTATTATTATTGTTTTTTTAACAGTTTTTGCAGTCAGTATGTTGTCTTGATATTTAAACGACTCAACTTACATAGATGTACAATATAGACAGTTAATTTATTTGTGCGTCTTAAAGAAAAACAGCTGTCTATAAAACTGATAAAACTCATGTTGTGAAATGACTGATCATTAATCAGCTAAGAGGAGTTCTTTCATTAAAGATGATTTCCAGTCCGTACTGTGCAGTCTCAGCACCCTAATGTTTAGTTCTCACTCTATGACGTGCAAGTCAATGTTATTTGTTATGAGCCACATGCCTTATCTTTGAGGCCTTTCAAATTCTTTTTCTAACAGCTTCATTGATTTTTACAGCTACGAAGTTGTTTCATCAAGTGATATGAGAAAGAACGAAGCATAAAGATTTGGCCGCTTTGCATCCATTATGACGGTTGTTTGAAACTTTGAATTTACTTCATGTAACTAGTTGCGAAATGTTTGCATTTTGTGACGTCTTACATGAAACAAAATGTAAAATGCTAACAAACTCTCAAGAGAGTGCAGTACGGACTGGAAATCATCTTTAAATGACCACTATACATGCCATCTGACAGGGTGTTGGAAAAAATAACAAATTATGCAGAAATGTTTGGGGGGGGAAATGTGGAAAAATGGGTTGATCATGCAGAAAACACACCAAATTATGCAGAAAGTTCAACAATTAACAAAATTGGTAATAAAGCCTTTCAAATGTACTGAACAACAGTGAAACGAAAAGCATGTTAAAGTCTTACCCACCATTTTTAAGAATGCACCTCATTTTTAGAATGCACTTCACGTTTGCCAACTTTGACATAATGCTTAAAGTGGTACTATGATCAAATTTTTACCCCTTGTTTTTTTTAGTGTATCACAAAGAATTCCATGAAAGAATGAAAACGCCGTTTACCGTTTGCAAATATCTGCATTAGTTCCGGAGATATTTAAGTTTGAAAAATGGGTAAAATATGCAAATGAGATGGCTGATGACGTCATACACTCAACCCAATATTTTATTGAGTATATAAATAGAATTATCTTAGCCAATTTGCAGCGCAAAACCTTCAAACTTGGCAGGCTAATAGACCTACAGGAAACACACCTATGACTACAAAAAATTCTATTCCCATGGCAACTCACTCTTTTCCAGGCCCCACCCACTTTATTTCAATATTTTGGTGATTTTCAGCTTGAAAATGTAGACAATGCCACAAAGTCGAGCTAACATATTTATAAGTTTGCTGGATCGTGCATATGAAGTGCTGTTAGCAATTATCAAAATGGAATACCAAAGGTTTAATATGGGGGAGGTCTGGAATCCAGTATGTTACCATGTTAACAGAACTGTTGAGCTCATATTGTGGAGCACATTTAGTAGAATCTTACTGCAAAGAATCAAACATTTCTGTTACAAACTGGCTGAGATATCTCTTTTCATCATACTTGGACAAAATCAGTTTGAGTATATGACGTCATCACTTGCCTAATTTGCATATTTTAAAAACTTGAATATCTCTGGAACGAAAAGAGATATTTGAAAGAAGTAAACAGCATTTTACTTCTTATGCAGTCTACTTGTTTATGTTTTAAAATGGCTGAAATAGGAAAGGTGCAATTTTCGTCATAGTACCACTTAATGATCTTTTATGGTATTTTTTTGACAAGTATTTCTTCATTTACTCAGTTTTACTATAGCATATTTAAGCTCATTTCATGTGTAGATTTCATTGTTACGTTTGTGGAACGTCTGAAGCTTAGTAACCAGGCATTTTCCACGGAGCTAGTTTCCAGGCTCTTCACTTAAAGTACGTTGGAATGCCTGGAAGTTAAAAATTTGCCACAAATGAACTGGCATGTTTTCATTGCTGTTTTTAGGAGGAAAACTACTTCAAAATAATCAATCTCTTCGGAATTTTTGCTTATGGCATTGTAAAGTAGCTGCTTTACCGCTAATATGGCGCAATGTTTCTGTTTTAATAATAACCTTTATTTACAGAAGGTTACACCTATTACCATAAAAATATTCTCCCTAGTGGCCCTCTAAAAACGAAAATATTGAATAAAAATTACAACAATTAAAGATAAAAAGCCTATAGATAAGTAAAAAGGAGAATTTATGTACAAAGATATAAACAATAATATTAAAAATGTTAAAAATCAGAAAAGCTTTTTAACTTTAAAATTATCTACCATATAAATTGGGCAGTGTTTTTAATCAGAGTAGTTTTCAGTGAGTTAAAAGAGGCCGTCGGATTTAAGTTAAGAACATTGAGGTCTTTTATGGTAGAATAGAAAAATGTTCTCCTCATTGCTTTGGTTCTTGGTTTCGGTAAAGGGTATGATGTTTTACAAAACATGTAGCTCTTTATGCCGAAGAAAAAACGCTCTGATTATGCGGAGGATGTGAATGTTGGCAAATTATGCAGATCTGCACCACCCCATCCTGTCAGATGCCCTGACTATATGATTATCATTGCTGTTCTTCTTTCGTTTTAGAGTTTTCAACTTATGTTACAATGGGCTATCTGTTAGCTACCTTGTCTTGTTCTATGGCTGTGATATGTGAAGTGTTTTAATTCATTTTCATAACTGTTCATTCCAGGCTGCGGATCTTACAAAGCCACTTGACAAACGGCTCTACAAAGGCACCATTCCAACTTGCCATGATTTTAATTTGCTGACGCGGTCATCTGACAGCTTGGAGTTGTTAATTGGTTTCTCTGCCGGGCAAGTTCAGCTGCTAGATCCAGTGAAACATGAAGTCAACAAACTGTTCAACGAAGAGGTTAGTACTCTTAAGGTATCAGTGTACCCCAAATTTGATCATTTTTCCAAAAAACTTTTTTCGCTTTTTCAGATAGATCGTATTGCAATCTTTCATTTAAAAAATCCGATGAAAAAAGATTGATCCTAAGCAAAGTTATTAACAGAAAACGTTTCTTCCCATTAATTATCTCTAATTGATAGCTGTCAACACGTTGTCACGAGAAGTAAACTTGCATCACATGACAGACACGATGTTCGCGAGTTTCACACGCTTGTAATTGGTCGTTGACGTGCTGCTTCAAGTGTTTTGCTTTTGTATATTTTAGATTGAAAAGTTTATGGTATTTCTATTCCATGTCGTCGAAGAAAAAAACGAAGTCCGTGTCCTTTTGCAAGCGCGAAGAAACCTTCAAAGAGGAAAAACGTTTCGAAATCATTCGATAATGATCGAGCTGATGTTTTAGCTGCTAGTGACTGAGCAGGAGAAGTTGATTTCACAAGACGATTCTCACATTTCTCTAATCATGAGTTGTTTGGCGCTTTCGCCGTTCGAAGTTGTAACTTCTTGATCTGCCCGCGTACGTGCCCGTTCGTTTCCTGTCCCTTGTTTATGAGAACGCTTTTTACTTGTCTTCCGCATCATTCAACCTGTTTCGTTAGATGGATGGTGAATCTGCATTAGCAAAGACATTTAAAATATGGAAAATGAAAAATTAAACGAAAAGTATTTCCTTACTAACCTTATATGCGAGCGGCGGAATCCAGATCTTCCAAAGGATATTTCCCGCCAGGAGCAACGTTTGAGCCCGCTTTGTTATTGATATGAGCTCTATTGTTAAAGTAAACTGAGCCTTTACTTTGTCTATTTTGTGTAATTATCTCATTACACCGGAAGAACGCCCAAAAGTATACAAAGTATTTTTCTTTGTATCTCGAAACGAAAATTTCAGCAAGTGAGGCGCACATTTTGAGTTTGTTTCCGGCGAGTATTCAACGTTTTTCGCTGAAATTTGGAGAGAACGTTGCCCGATAATCAGGCAAAAAAACGGTGTCGGGGAATTTTCATTTTTGGCTTCTTTCAAAAGTTATGACCTTTTTAGTGAAGAGAATGCATGTTTTATCAACTCTCAAAGTTCAACTGCGTGTCAGAAACAAACCAGACAAGTAATCAAAATTTCCTGACACCGTTTTTTTTTAGAGAAAGGTGTCAAGAAGACATAGCGATGTTGATCGTGTTCTCCCGATCAAATCTGACCGGAAACGAACTTGATTAGTGGACCTCTGTACTTTGGGAAATAGCGCGCTATATTCGGAAAACCATACATTTTTTTATGTCGATGAATATACCTTTGTAATCTACAATTATTAAGCTCTCAGAAAATATATACTTTATTGAGGTTTGCGTCAATCGTCCGACTGTAAAGCGGGGCCAAAGAATGATGGTCATTTGGGGTACACTGATACCTTAAACAAACAGGGTGGTGCTGGGGTCTTCTGAAACTTTTCAGTAGAAGAAGATGATACCCAAGCAGCCTGCCAAAAAAATTGTGTTGGGCAAGTGGAGTTTTTGGGGAAAATATTTGAGGACATGCAAATTGCAGATCAGCATACTGTTACAGATTATGCTTGGGAGACATGTTTCAGGGGAGGGGGAGTGCTTCTGCAAATGACACCTCTTCCTCGGCGGGCAAGCATAGACAGTGCATGTAGCTTATTAACATGGTTCGCACGGGCCTTGAATAGTCCTTGAAAAAGCATCAACCCCTTGAAAAGTCCTTGAAAATTGAAAAATCTGCTCAAGTCCTTGAAAAGTCCTTGAATTTTCCCCATTTTCCCTTGAATCTTATAGAAAGGTCCTTGAATAAACAAAACTTCATCAACGCAATGTTTTCTTGCGCACAAAAAACGTTCAAAGCTAACAAGACACAGTTTTCTGCATGAAACATCGCGTGAAATCTGGTGTACTTCATTGCTGTTATTTGACGTACCTTAGGAACCGTGCCTTCCAGGGATAAGGTATTGCAATTACCTGTACCCCCCTACAATGTAATCGGTCTCGTGCACATGGAATTCGTCATGGAGTCAAAAGGGCGGAAAGGCCAGTGTTTATACAATAAGAAATGGGAACATGACTCTCAATACAAAGCCTGGGTTAGTGCATATAAAGCGGACAAGCGAAGCATTGTGCCATTGGTGTGACCGGACAATTGACGTCTCAAGTATGGGCGAGAGCGCGCTAAAATCGCACTCAAGAAGCGAGAAGCACAAGCAAAACAGTCGATGTCAACAGACAGGGAAGTTGATTTTCGTGACCCAAGCCAATTCACTTCGAAAAACAGCCAAGGAGAAATTTCAAGAACTAACTGACTTAAATGCAAGCTTAAATTCCAAACTAGAAAAGCTAAAAGAATAGACACAATCAAAACATTTTCTGAGGTTTGTTTTAATGTTATTTGATTTCCTGTACTGCATTTATGGAAGTTTCCTGTTTATATTGCATGTTTCCTTGCACAACATCCCATACAAAAAGTCATTTATATCGATTGGTTTATTACATGTATGTCGAATTGAGTAGAAAATCAAGTCCTTGAAAGAGAAGGATTTGTCCTTGAAAAGTCCTTGAAAAGTCCTTGAAAAGAAAGGTCTCAGGTCTGTATGAACCATGATTAAGATGAACTCCTTGCCCCCTCCCCTCTCCCCCCCCCCCCCCCTCCAGCAAAAATTCTTAAATCCATCAACAATTTGCTAGATGGAGTTTGCATTTCATTTATGCAACCAAAGTGTAACCGAAGCATTGTGGAGAAAAGTATTTAGGCCATTTTCACCTCACTGAAAATACGGAGCATACATGTATGTCGGCTTGTGTAGGTTCCAAGGTTTTCACAAGTGTTTCCTCTCACTTTTTCAGAGATTGGTGGATAAGACAAAGGTTATGTGCCTTAAATGGATCCCTGGATCAGAAAATTTGTTTCTTGTAGCACATGAAAGTGGAAACATGTTTGTATACAACAAGGAACACCCCCCTGGCATAGGACCTCCACAGTATGCATTAATGAAACAGGGACCAGGCTATTCAATCCACAGCGGGAAATCAAAGACAACACGCAACCCAGTTTGTAAGTGGACTATTGGAGAAGGCTCCATAAATGAGTTTGCCTTCTCCCCAGACTGTAAACACATTGCAACAGCAAATCAAGATGGCTTTCTTCGAGTGTTTGACTTTGACTTGCAGACACTGTGCGGTGTAATGAAGAGTTATTTTGGAGGCTTAACTTGTGTTTGTTGGAGTCCAGACGGTAAGTATATTGTCACAGGAGGTGAAGATGACCTTGTAACAGTTTGGTCTTTCCTCGAGCGGAGAGTTATAGCGCGAGGTATAGGTCACCATTCTTGGGTTCAAGTAGTTGCTTTTGATCCCTACACTACAAGCGTTGGAGGCCGTGTGGATGACAGTGATGAAGATGAAATTGAACAGAACGGAGTAGCGCCATCACATGGTAATACTTCAGTAACTCCTGACGACAAGAACTTGACATGTTATAGATTTGGTTCTGTTGGACAGGATACAAATCTTATGTTGTGGGACTTAGGTGATGACGTTCTTAAGCCACAGAGACCTCGCGGTAGAAGCATGCGTGCTGCAACTCTTTCAAACTCGCATGTAACCACCACAAATTTCCTTTCTAATGGACCAGTTTCACATGAAGTGAATCACTCTGGCAGTGGCAATGCTGTTGCACCAATGTCATTTGACACGGCGAAGAGTTTAACACAAGTACATTCTTTAAGTAAGTCAGTGGAGCACTTAGTGAATATTGGCAATGTTACACCAGGGACAGTTCTGTGTCCCAGAATGGATGAAGTGCCCATTTTAGAACCTTTGGTTGCCAAGAAAGTGGCAAATGAGAGATTAACGGCACTGTCATTTAGGGAGGATTGTATCGTCATGGCATGTCACGAGGGTTTCATCCGGACTTGGGCACGACCAGGTAAAGTGGTAAGTGTGATATGTGCGGCCATCATATCTTTCGCTGTTCCTGTGTTTTCTCAGTTGAAAACCACAGACATTCATTTGAAACTTGGCCTGGTAGAGCTGATGTTTATTCAAGACCCAATATTTTAGTGAACACCTTTGTTTTGAGCAACTACACAATACAGGGCAACTTTTGAAGGTCTACATATTTAGTATCCCATTTGGCTTGGCAGTGAATAAAAGAACAAGGAATAATCTACATGTATGTGCCCGTTAAGTCTTAGGTCGATATATTTAGTGGCTCATTTGGCTCAGCAGCGGATAAAAGAAGATAGAATAATCTAAGTGCGCATTAAGTCTTTTAAGGGGCTCATGTGTTGCTCGGCAGTGGATGAAAGAACAAGGAATAATCTATATGTGGTCTTAGGTCTATATCTTTAGGGCCTTGATTGGCTAGTTTGGCTTGGCATTTGACGAAAGAATGTTAAATAAGTGATATGCCTCTCTAGTGCAAGAGTTGAATATATAGAGTCTTTTGATTTTCACTCTTTATATCGATAATAACATAAGGTCATATCTAATTTTACTTCATTGAATGCATGACTGAGATAGATTGCCCAACAAATGAGCCTGACAAGCCAAAGAGCTTATGAGCCAGTCTTAACTTTGTCAGCACAAAAGAGTCAAGCGGGTACTTCACTTCATGAATACCATTTACATGTAAGAGCAAATGAGCCAAACAAGCAAACCTTTTCTGTTAACAAAGGAGCAAATGAGCCAAACAAGCTGGTTTGTTTGGTGCAAGGTTAAAAGTGGTCCTGTATTCTGTAGTTTAGTCTTTTTTTAATTATGGAACAACCTCAACCTCATATCTCACTGCACTCGGCCAAAAGCCAAATTGTTATACCCTCTAAGCTTATTCCAGTTTCAAAAGCATTAATTGACTAAGAGTATTTCTACTCCCCGTGTATTGGATACAAGTCTGTAAAAGGACCCCCCACACAAAAAAATGTTAGAGTATCCACTTTTTCACCTGGTTAAAGAGAGGCACTGTGAGAGAAAAGAATCTTGCTTGCTGGATCTGCTGTACATTGCATTGGTCATTAGGCTAGCTCCCCCCCCCCCCCAACAAGATTTCATTTCAACTGATGTTTATTGATGTTTATTCCTGTCTGACATTTTATTTGAGAAAATACGATACTTGTTGAAAAGAGCGCACATCAGTCCATGTCACTTCAGGATGCTAAATATGTACACATGTAATTGTACTCATCCAAGTCACCTTGCCATCCAACTGTAAATGATAAACTTACAACTGTATATACATGTTTTATATTCATTTGTAACACAGATAGGACCCTGCGCACACTCCAATTGGTCAAAAACCCATGTTTTATCAGAGTATAAAACATAGAAAAAGCTGATTTTATTTTTATATCATAAAGCAAATGAAGAAGCCTAATCTGTGTATTACACTGAGATAAAACACTTCGGACATTTGAGAACACTGAAGAAATGTAGAAAACATTTTTCTACATAGGAAAAATTTTCTACATTTCCCTCGTGTTCTCAAATGCCTGTCATGTTTTATCGCAGTGTAATACACAGCTTAGACTTCTTTATTTGTTAATTAGGTCATTTAATGTTATTGCAATTAGTCACTGTTCCTGAAAAACCCCATTGGGGAGGCAGCAATGAAGCATGTATGTAAGTACATATATGTATGTTTTATTTGGATCAACCGTTTCAACCACAACTGGTTTGGGTTGATTCTCGATATGTTTCTCAATAGATCACTCTACCTTGACTGTTTTCAGCTGCAATATGCTGACCGGTAGTCTTCACAAGAGCTATAGTTATGTGACATAATCATGCAAATGCTTTTTCAACTGTTTTAACCTTGTTTGAGACCAGCCGATAAGGTTGATCAACCAACCCAACCAAAAATGTGTTTTCTCCAGCAGAACACAAAAAACCTAACCAACCAGAAATGATTGATCCCAATAGAACATGACCTTGGTATATACAAAATAACCATCTTGTTCATCTTCACTTTGGTTTACTTAGGGTGTGCAACCAACCGGGACGGTGGTCTGAACCAGGATGACGATGACGAAGATCATGATACAGACAATCTACCAAATGCATCATATTCTTTAGCCTGAAGTGTCAGTGGTCGAGGATTGGGGAAACAGCTGACATTTCAGACGACATGCTCTCGTCCTGTTTACAGCTCCTATTCCAACCACAATTCCCTTTCTGTAAATAGCAAAAAGGTCAATTTGTTGATAAACTAAATTAATGTCGAAAAAATGTGACTAAGGTATGTTGCTCTCGAATGAGAAAGGCTGAAAAAGTAGAAGAGTTAATAATTTAATGAGTTTTGTAGCCTTGTCACATTATTGCCGAGTACTTATACCACAGGGTCCCAAAACAATGACTCTGAAATTGTAAAAGTTTAATTTACATTGAAAGTGACAGGGTTTGCAACTGTCAATGAACTTCATCAAAATAATCCAATTAGTCACTTCTTAAGAGAAGGATTTTGGCCAAAAGAGGAAGTCTTGTTCATCTTCCCATATTAGAAACAATAGAGAACCCATTTTATGCAGCTTAGTAGTTCTACCATGTCGCTTTTTTAAAGAAAATAAACATGGACAATTTTAGTTTACTAGTCAGAAGAAGAAAATAAATTGATACACTGATATTCATATTACCATGAGAAAATGTAAATGAAGAATGAAATGTCAGCATTTTGTGTACACGTTATGTAAAGAACACTGATTTTTCAGTAGTGCAATTTTTCACAAGGTTTGTACAAAGTTTTGTCAGGGTGCAGAGTTCTCATAAAACATCAAGGAGACTTGGAGTAAACTAATTAGTGCAAGTGGGTAAAACTTTTGGGGAAAAGTCCAAAATTTTATCTAAAGCAAAGAAAATTTTCTGACAAACCTCCTGCTGAAATAGAATACTCCTGTTCTCTGCTAAATTACGTACAAACCATGATATTTAGGTGTTTAGTTAATGGGCAACTTGCCTTTGCATACACCAACCTGTTCTAGCAGCATGTCACAGGAGACATCTGTATTCACTGACAAGTAAGTACAGGTGTTTCGTGCCACACGATTCTTAGCCACAGATGAACAATGAAGACCAATTTGTAAAGCATGATTATATTAACTTGAAAATATAAAACTATTTAACATGGTTGGAGCTGTACGTCATGATTTTGTTTTTTCTTTAACTATTTTTGACCCAAAAATCCATATCTATTGAACAAAGAAATGTTGCCTTTAGAAACTTTCCAAACAAGCATGTTTACAAGCAGCAATGTGTAGTTCAAGAATAGATCTGTAACCCTTCCATATAAAGTTTTCTCTCCCCCCTCCCACCCCTTTAGAAATTCCAGTTGAGCTCAATTTTTAACTAAAACTACTTCACTTTTGACCCCCCCCCCCCCCCCATATATACAGGAAGGGACTTATCAGTTAGCTTTTGTGTATGGATACTTTCTGGAACTGCACAATGAGCCTTCATGAGTGGCAACTGAATTTGCTAGGAAATTAACTTAACCCTTTACTGCCCAAGAGTGACTTATAGATTTTACTCTGTCTAACGCCAGACGATTTTACTCGTCACAGGGGACCCCTCGGGGAGTAAAGGGTTAAAAAACTATCTCCTTTAACCCTTTACTGCCCAAGAGTGACTTATAGATTTTACTCTGTCTAACGCCAGACGATTTTACTCGTCACAGGGAGACCCCTCGGGGAGTAAAGGGTTAACAGACCTATTGTACAATATTGAATGTTGTACTGAGCACTGTGAGAGCTACTGTTAGTGTCAAAATTATAAAGGTTTAAAATCCCAGCAGGAAAGGTGGGGGGGGGGGTGGGGGAACTTTGTATGTGATAGAGATAGGGATGCCCATCTGAGATTTAAACTAGACTCCTTAGGAGGGTAACCTGAAACACTGACCCCTGGTCCATGGACTCACACTACGGACCGGGTCCCAGACTACCCTATGGACTGGTCCACGGACTACCCCTACGGACCCCCTCTACGGACCACCCTCAAAAATAGAATAAAAATAAATATTTTACTTACAACTGTACGAGCTGTCTAATTCAAATTGATTAATCGTGTCTGCGAAATTTCGAACACAACGTTGTGCAGATGTAACAGACTTGGGTTATATCATTGCACATTGCCATTTCTTTTGGTGTGGCTATATATGAAAGACCGGGAAGCCTCGAAATTTGTGCTCCATAACCTCCGCCATTTTGTTCAGCCCATTCTCCTGTGGGTCTAGGGCCTGTTTCTCCAAGGTCCCGAAAACTTTTCGCACCCGGAAAGTCATAGCAAATTCTCAAACCTCCTGATTACAGAGCTGTTTCATTCACAAATTCTTAATATGAGCAGAGGTTCCCTTTATACAAGAAGTTTCAGGGGTATACACCTTCCTGTTTTTAGTCACAGACGAATCAAAAATGGCTTTACGGGTTCGAAAAGTTTCCGGGGCTTTCGAGAAACGGGCCCCTGCAGGCCTCACAATATTACAGATACAACAAGCAAACGGCCTGAAAACACATCTTTCATAGCCAGCTTAAGCCACGTACGGAAGATAAGAACTTTCCTTCTTTTTACCATCGCCATGTCCTTACGCCGAAAACAGCTTTAGACATTATTTGGGAGGGAGGGGGGTTAAAAACCCAAGTCTGTTACATTTGCACAGCATAACGCTCAAAATTTCACTGACACGAGAAATCTATTAGACAAACCAAAAGTGAAATCTTTATTATTTTATTCTAGTTTTAAGGGTGGTCCATAGGGGGGGGGGGGGGGAATCTGTAGGGGCAGGTTGTGGACCGGTCTGCAGGGTAGTCCGCGGACCCGGTCCGTAGTGGGGATCCGTGGACCGGGGGGGTCAGTGTTTTCAGGTTACCCCCCTTAGGAGACCAATCTGAGCTTGACACCCCAGCATGAAAGGTACCAATCAAAAAAAATACAAACAAGTAAGAAATAAGTAACATTAATTACATTGTCATCTATTGCTTTTATCTTTGAAGAAATCTTGATCACGGAACTATCTTCATCATCGACATGGTATGATGGCAAATTGCTATTTCTAGAAATGCAACCCTTGAGGACAACTTCATGAGAAAAATATTAGCATTCTGTCCTGAATGCCTCAAGTGATACCAGAAGATGCAATCCCCCCCCCTCCCAACTAAGACGAGGAGCATCACTGCCTCTATCAAATAGGAGAATCCCTGGGCAGCTCCCGTGACATGGGAATAACTTCCCCCGGGGGGGAGAAATAAAAGTAACATGCGTGGAAAAAGACATTCATTGGTTTAGATTTGGACTGTAGTTTCACCACAGGGCCAAGGTGATGGCGGTAGAATCTCCATTATTACCACAAGTACAAGAGAAGAGTAATTGAATGGCACTGTACATGTAGGAAGTTTCAGCAGGAGTGAAGGGTCGCCCACCAACTAACTTAACTGATTCCAGCCGTGACCTAGACTTTTTTTTGTAATATTTCAAAAGTTTATTTATAAACACACAGAAAAACATTACATACAATATCATACTTACATTAACTACATTAAGGATACTCTCAACGTTAATTGCTGTACAATATTAACAATTAATATTTATACAACTTACACTATTTTACTTACACTACATACAATGTTTATAGTTTATAGTAGTATCACATCATTGTGACCTAGACTTGGGAGCCATTGCACCGATTGAAATAATGGTAGGCTGAAGTTTCTAATGGTCTCACAAAGAACGGGCAAACAATGACCAAGTCTTGCGTTACGAGAGATTTGCGTCGAAATATTCTGAAATATTTGGGGGATTATTTCCGACAGGGCGCTTGAACTTAACGGAATTTTTCAGTTCGTATAACGAGGTGTAATTTCAAATATCAAGAGGCATTAAATAGATTTCAGCAAAACCCTTCAAATGTAATAAAACTGAAAATCGATAAACTTAAAAGTGAATTTGAAACACTATATGACGAGAAAGTGGAGGGGATCATTGTTCGTTCCAGAGCACGTTGACATGAGCACGGTGAGAAGAACAGCAAGTATTTTCTCAACTTGGAAAAGCGTAACCATATCAAAAAGCACAGACGCAAGTTGTGCATTAGTGGAACGATTTCAACAGATCCTTTTCAAATAATGAACCTTTAAAAATCGATTTACAGCAAACTATATGAAAGACAACAAACAAATCAGAACAGTGATGAAGCTAAGAGCTTTTTGGAAAACCCTAGTATCTCAAAACTTCCGGAAGAATTGAGGGCAAGCTGTGAAGGTATAACATCACTATTGACGAATGTGAGAAAATTCTAAGGCTCTTTCCAAACAGGCAAAACTGCAGGCAATGATGGCATTCCAATTCATGACACGTGTGATAACAAGATGTCTTCATCGCAAAAACAAGCCATTATCACTCTTATCGATAAGAAAGGGAAAGACAGGAATTATTTAGACAATTGGAGACCAACATCTTTGTAGACGCAAAAGATAGTATCTAAAGTGATTGCAACTCGAGTTATCCCAGTTTTGCCTAAAATAATTAACTCCACTCAAACAGGGTATCAGTCAAAGGTAGATTTATAGGGGAAGCAGCAAGTTCGATCTTTGATGTCATGGATTATACAAAAAAGCAAAACATACCAGGGATATTACGGTTTAGTAAATTCTCAGCTCCGACTATTGCATTTCTAGCTGTTTGATTGGCTACAAAACTCCGACTATGAGCCAATAGTCGGAGTTTTTCGTCATATGGAAAATAGTACACCAAGTTTAAAAATTTTCCGCACGAAGTTTTCAACTTCAGCCCTCTATAACGGCCGAAATAAAAATCGGCGGCAAAACCCGGTTTGAGAAGTTACTAAAACAATTATTCCATTCGCCCTTGTTGGATATGAAGTGATTATAACTACGCGCTCGTTGGTTATTTTATCACTTCATATCCAACTCTGGCTCATGAAATAATTGTTATTTATTGATTCTGTCTTGATTGGAATTTCATGTTAAGAAGTTTGAATGCTATCGGTTTTGGCCCAGTCTTATTAGATGGAATGAAACACTTTATACAAGTATGTCTAGTTGTGTGTTAAACAGCGCACTATCCAAATTATGCAGAAGCTGGGTTCCGTCAACATATGCTGTTAAATATGAACAACTTAGAAGCCGATAACATTGCAAAAAGAAAAGGTTTGAAACAGTCGAATTTCTTAATTTGGACCGGAATTCGCCAGGCTCTTCCATCCAAGTTAAAACATTTAGAGTTTAATGAGAACGAAATAAGCTCCTTAGAATTTCAGTGTGGAGAATCCATTAACAAGTCAGTAAACATTTCTATGAATTGCTTATTTTGAGTCTCAAGAGGTTTTACTACAAGTGGAAAGAGAAATTTTGCTTGGGCTACAAAGCTGTTCTCAAAGCTTTCGTTAATGTGAGATCCATCTCATCCGAAACATTTGTAAGGAGCTTCCAGTTCAAGATTTTGAACGATATTACTTTTACTAATTACCGCTTAGCGAAGATAGGTTATGTCCCAAACGACTTTGTACATTTTGTGGAATTGAATCGGAAACTGTAAATCAATATTTTATTGAGTGCTCTTTCACAAACCTAATTTGGAATGATTTTGCATACTTTTGGTTTTTGGTTTCTGGCAAAAGAGTGGACCTCACGCTACCACGCTACAAGATGTGTTACTAGGTAAATTAGACACAGACCAATAGAAATATTGAATCACTTTATTACACTTGTTAAACTACGTATTTGGATAAGCAGGAAACGCGGTGTAACTCCTTTTAACGCCTTTAAGGAAATTGTAAAAGTGAAAAACACAGAACCTGACTTTTAGGCTAGATGGCAGCCGTATATAAAATTCATATGTTTTTATTTCATTTTATTATAATATCTGGGCATGTGAAATTATTGATGTTACTTGTGTAATTCGTGTTTGTTTTTGTACCTTACAAGGTTATAATAAAAGTGAAAAAGAAGAGGTGTAGGAGAGACTTTTTCAAGCTCTTGTAATCACATCAGGTCGCCGTTTAATTATTTTTTCTCTAACCAGTTCCAATAAAAGTCTTCAAAGACCCACTTCAACTCCCTCATCTCGAGAAACCTCGCGTTCCCGCGTGTCGTGTCGAGGCTGGCCTTGGGGGAGGTGTCGGACATCCCAAGCTGGTCACGTGATAAGGCGTTGAGGAAGTTACTGGCAGCCATTTTGTTTTTGGCAAGAGTGGTCGGTTCTGAGAGCACCGCCATGGATTCCAAGGGAAATAAAGTACTCGTCTGTGACAATGGAACAGGGGTAAGCTCGATTTACTGCAACACTGCAAAAAATGCTTTGTATCTATTAAATTATTGTGTGCGGTTGTTGGATTGCAGTTTGTCAAGTGTGGATTTGCTGGTTCTAACTTCCCAGCTCACATCTTCCCTTCAATGGTGGGCAGACCGATTATTAGATCAACAGCGAAAGTGGGAGACATTGAAGTAAAGGTCAGTGTTTCAGTTGTATAATAATTACTTGGTCTTCACGGTTTAAGCCATGTTTCTGTTTAAAAGCTAAGACAGCGAGTCCTTCATAGCTGGTCTTCCTGTTTCGTTCTGCAGGATCTGATGGTTGGCGATGAAGCTGGAAAACTTAGACACATGCTAGAGGTGAATTATCCAATGGATAATGGAATTGTTCGAAACTGGGATGATATGAAACATGTGTGGGACTACACGTTTGGAGAGACCAAGCTCAACGTTAATCCAAAAAATTGTAAAGTGAGTTCAAATATGTTGTATCTGAAATCAAATTAGAAGTTGAACTTTCTTTCACTTTTTCTTTCTAAAACTGTTGGTTTGCTAATCTGCTTCAGCGACAATTTTTGTTCAGTTTTCTCATGGAGTGTTTTAATTTCAGGTTTTACTTACCGAACCGCCCATGAATCCCATGAAGAACAGAGAAAAAATGATTGAGGTTAGTGAACCCAACTTGGTCTTACTAATAGGCACTTTAATTTGTCGCTTTTTTAAGGGAGGATTAGCTGAATTATCAAATTGGTTTGAAGTTTACTCTATAGCCTATCTCCAAATATTTAAAACATTCTGTCAAAAGGGTTTTAAAAATAAATAGAATAAAGTCAAGTCAAGCTATTTGTTGCCGAAAATGTCCTGACACAAATAATTAAGTGTATTAAGCTCATTAAGCTCACTCTAATAGTTTTTAGAAAATAACCCAAAGCAAGTATGCACGCTGATTGGTTTAAAACCGTGTTTCTATAACTCGATAGAAACACAGAACTAGCACGAGCTGTTGACATGATGATGGCGCGAACAAAGAGAATTTACATTTTGATGATCGAAGTAAACAAGTTGTTTTTGTTTTTCTTCGTCGCGGTATTTTCTAAAAGAAATAGAAAACACGTTCTCCGTGTTCCTATCGAGTTATAGAAACACTCGTGAAAGTTTGGGAGAACTCGAAAAAGCTGTGGAAACACTCGCCTGCGGCTCGTGTTCCCACAGCATTTCTCGTTCTCCCAAACTTTCACTCGTGTTTCTATAACTCGATAGAAACACGGCACATGTTTTCTATTTCTTAAATGTTGTATTTAGAACTAGTTGCTCACTTTTAATTACTCATTGTTGTGTTGTGTAGTTAAGTCATTGTGGAACAGCACACTTTTTAAATGTCCCTTTGTGTGATTAGCACTGCTTTGGTACCAGGAAATTCAAATTTAATTTATACATAATTTTTGTGGCTGAGATTTCCATTTGATAATGGAAAGAAAAGAAGCAATTTTTTTTTAAAATCACACTTGCTGTACAATGTGTTGTTCAAGAAAATATCAAAACGGTATTGTGGCTCACTTATATGCCCTGCATATTATCCAGACTGGTTGTTAGATCTTGACTATTCACGTAACCACTTATGGGTCCAGAAGAATAAAATAACAGTTTCCTGTTGTTGTGTGGCCAGCTTCTTCTAAGGTTAACAATCACATTAAATATCCTGTGTCTTGATTAGCTACAGTTGTATAATGCTTGTTACTCAACCTTCATTTTAATTCACTGAATGATGGCAAGTGTTACTCATATGATTTCTTGTCATTACATACAGGTTATGTTTGAAAACTACCAATTTGAGGGTGTCTATATTGCTATCCAAGCTGTTTTAACTCTGTATGCTCAAGGTGAGAGGTGTTTGTCTTAATTTATAACCAGCCTACTGTCGGTGTCCAACCAGGACAGCAGTTACAGCTTTAACTCTAATTTTGACAGCATGAGCAGCTTGTAATGTTATCTGCGTGTGTTGTCTTCAAGAAGGGCATTGTATATCATTTTTTCACAGTTTGTTTGTGTACTTATACAGCTGTACCCTTCCATCCATTTCTTCTTTTGTTTGTTTGCTTTTTTGTGATTCTGTATGTTGTTGTTGGAGACTTCTAACTCAGTGCTCCAAGCTCAAGTTTTTCAGAAGGCATCCTCCCTCTGTAAAATGGTCGCCATTACGACAAAGTTGGTCGCCAAAATCAAATTGTTTTCAAAGAAGGACACTTCATGCCACTTAACATAGAGTTAGTACTGCTGACCAGAACGAGCCGGCATTGAAATTAGACGATGTTAGTGTTTGTTTTCAGCAGTTTTTCTTGTTGAACAGTCTTATTTACCGTTAAGGTTAGTAAATATAAGAAAAAAGAAACGGGTAAGAAAGACAAGCACACAAAAATTGTGATTAAATTCATTTGGCTTAGTGATTATATCGGAAAAAAACCTGTTGATGAACAATCAGCCTTTTCTACTGCACCAGGCACCAAATTGGCGACCTGCTCGTAAAATTTAGTCGCCAAATTATTTTTCACTCGCCATGGCGACCAAAACAGTCAGAGCGCTGTAACTAGGTTAAGGGCAACTGCTTTAACAAACATTGTTTTCTCTGACAATGGACTTAATGATGTTCTAAACATCAGCTTTGCAGATTAATTCTCTGTGGCAGTTAATTTCCTTTTTTAGTTTCAGTTTGTAATAGACCAACACTTTGTAATCCTTGAAAAACTACATGTATCATCATTTGCAAGGCTTTCCTTTAAAATTTCCTTCTTGCTGTTGTCTGCAGGATTGCTGACTGGTGTTGTGATAGATTCGGGCGATGGAGTGACTCACATTTGTCCAGTGTACGAAGGCTTTGCTCTTCCACATCTCACAAGAAGGCTAGATATAGCTGGACGAGATATTACCAAGTACCTCATCAAGGTACCTCTTGGATGCAAATTGTCCTATATGAAGTGATAAATAGCTTTGACTGGCTGACCAACTACTTCAAATATATGTCATGTCATGTGACATAAATCCATTCAAATGGCTAAAAACCATTCGCTTGCCCTTTGTCATCTGTTCAAGATCAATAGGAGGTCATTTGAATGGATGGGTTGTCCATTTAGAAAAATATACAGTCATTCAAGTAGTTGCTGCTATTTGTTCAAAAAAATATTCATCCGTTCAAATGGCCGAGGTCATGCTTTTATTTTTCCACTTCTATATTTTGGCAACTAATTTACCTTTCCAGTGTGAATGGAAATGCTATTGAAAAGTCCAAAATATAATAAATTAGGTGTGTGGAGTTCTGCTTAGTTTCAGAGATAGCAATTACACTAGGCATTTCCTTACACATCAGCAAAATATCATTTAAAAGAGGCAAGTTTTTACTTAAGCTTCTGGTGTTGCAGTGTAGTAATGAAAAGCCTTTGTTTCCAGTTTTTAAGATTTTTGCTGTGTTTTTGACGTCATAATATTTTGATTCAGTATATTTATTTCAGTATATGGAAAAGACACCGAAAGTGCTTTGCCACTGCTGAACCTCCTAGACATACTGTCCATAGAAAACACTTTTAAATTTCAGGCATTGAAGTTCATACACAATTGGCAACTTAAAAAAACTACCATCCATTTTTACCAATTATTTCACCTATGCCAAAGATATTCACTCCTATAACACAAGATATGCCTCTAAAGATAACATACACAAAGTACGAACAAGAACTAATATCGGAAAACAGACTATAGCTTCACTGGCCTCTGAACTCTGGCAAGAATTACCAACTGATCTCAAAAACCTTAGCTCAAACTGTTTTAGTAAACAAGTCAAACAGCATTTACTACATAAGCAATCTTACTCTTAAAGATAATTTCAAAATAGGATTATCCTTCTTCCCTCTCTGTTTTATAGTTTTATAGTTGCTTGATTGCTGTAGCGCTAAGTTTTTCTTTCTTTTCTTTTTTTTTTTTGCATGCAACTTTACTCTTTCTTCGCTTTTTTGCTATTTCTTTCCATTTCGCCTTCGCTTGTGTGAGTGTAAGCCACATAAAATTACAACACGGCAAGCCTAGGGCTAAACTCGAAAACCTTAGGGTTCATTTTGGCTCTAGGCATTTCCTTACTAAACTATATACAAATCTCAAAATTACTTAACATCAGAAAATATGTATATAGATCTCTTGTAACCTTATTTCACAAGGAAATGCAAATAAATTATTGTATTGTATTGTATTGTACTGCTTATAGCATTCCATCTGAAAGTGTGCAGAAAAAATAATGTTCAAATGACAAGTCTGTATTCTTCTTCGGCAGCTGCTTTTGCTCAGAGGGTATGCCTTCAATCATACAGCTGACTTTGAAACTGTACGGATGATGAAAGAGAAACTCTGTTATGTAGGGTAAGCAGAAATTCCTCAGAAAGGTGAATGTCAAATATGTGGGCTAGCAGATCAATGCCAAGGATAGTAAGATTCACTAGCAGTATTGTTATTATACATGTAGTCTTGAAAAATATTACTCTATGCTTGATAAAACAACATTAATTTTATACATCTAATTTCAATTTTTGTAGCATACACACTCAAATATGTAAGCAATAAGCTAAAGAGGCTGACTTTACCAAGGTCAAAAGTAAGCATCAATGCTGGGTTGGAATTCAAAGAAGTTTGTCTTGAAGTATCAGTGTAAATGAAACTTTTGAGCAAAAATAATATAACTTTAACTCAGGATAACTACAAAGTGCAGTGGTACATTATTAGCTAGTAGTTTCATCCATCATTTTCTGATATATTTGGTTGGTTTGTTTGTTTATTCAGATACAACATTGAACAGGAACAAAAGCTGGCTTTGGAGACAACAGTTCTTGTAGAACAATATACTGTAAGTGAACTAGAAGTTAATGTTAATCTTCACTTGATGGAGCATCAAAATAATATTGCTTACTAGATGTTAGGTTTTAGGCAATGTGCATTTTAAAGAAACCTGTATTCATTTTGCTTTTATAAATCTGTGTTACTACAAACCTCCAGTCACATGTATAATAAGCAAACCTTTTGAAACCTCAGGACTGTTTCAACAGCAATGAAACTTTGTCATATAAATAGCAAACCTCAGATATAAAGCAACAAATTTGCACTACTTAGTTAGTTTCATTCATGACTCAAAGGGCTGCCAAGTAGAGCACATACTCAAATAAGAAAGAAAAGGAAACCATGAATTTATTTTCTCATGCTTATCATGGCTAGCGGCATTGCTCATTGGTGCATATGCACAATGACAATGAAGATGACACTAGCAGTGGAGTCATGCAAAATGGTGGCCATACTCCAACTAATAGGTTGACAGAGACATGCAGCCTTGGTTTATAGCAAACTTCTTTGATATTGGACATCAGTGTTATGTCAAAACAAGGTATCTGCTGACCAGTATCACGTGACCATATCTCAGGGTCAAGTTTAGAGCTCATTGAGGTCACATGTTTTCTTTTTTGAAGTTGACCCTGACCAAGTGCTGGTTTTTGATTGGATCGCAAGCTCATATCAGGTTAACTTGTTGTAATTAGGGCTGGGTTAATCGGAAGCCAGTTATCGTGTTTAGGCTGGCTGAATCTATGTATTGCAGATCAAGGCTTGAAATTGCAACCAATACAGTCGCATTTGCAACTTAAGTTTTCTTATTTGCGACTAAAAAAATGAGAGTAGTTGCAAATTTGCGAGTAGGTTTTTTCTTGACTGAGAGGAAATGAATGGGCTAGCAGTAACCACAAAGGAAAATAACATACTAGTTTTTAATTTCATGCACTGCAGATCCATGCATAAACTACATTCCTGTACACATTTCAGCAAGCTCAACTGACCTACTTTTGGTGGCTGTAGTTTTGACGTTACCAGCTGCCACTAATTAAAAGGACAAGGACTTTTCCTGCCTGTGAAACCAGGAAAACTGTCTTTGATGCTTCTGAAAATTTGAGGATCTGCAC
>OZ026600.1:1150700-1160700 GCA_964020085.1 Micromussa lordhowensis | reverse complement strand
TTTTTTTAAAGTGCGGTTTACAACCGCACCGCGGTTCTTGTTCCCTCTGCACTGGCTGATTTTTGGGGGAACACCAGAGGATTTTGTTGAACCAAAAGGGGGGCAGCCAAATTCCTCTATCATTCTCCCACTTTATATCTAGATAGAGCGGTTTTCAATTGACTGTCGAATGTAATCAGTCAATTACTTTGGTTTTGGTTTTGGTTTTACTACGGTTTGAGATTGGCTGAGTAGTCTAATTGGTAAGTAATTAGTTTGGTTTTGGTTTTACGAAAGTCAATTGAAAACTGCTCTATTTAGGTATTAACTGATTAAGGAGGCTCGAAAGGGTTTTTAGCTGCACGCGCGCGCGCAATCTACACACACAATAACTAAGATGCACGCGTCAGCTGAATCAGTATTAAAATCAGCACACCGGAAGTTAATGCTGCGTAAAATCGCGCGAACCGGAAATAAAATCTGTGGAAAACGTTTGTTTATAGCTCAAAAGTTCGCTCGGTGACCTATCTTGATTTTTTGCATACACGCACCATTCGCGATGGCACTTCAGATATAAAAGTTTCGGGGAAAATTATCTAGTGGAATTTTCTGTAAGCCATAAAACGCGTTTTCTAAAAATATATTTAATTCTACTAGATAAAATTTTTCCATACTGTCTGAAAAGTTAAAGAATTTAGGGAACTTTCCAACAAAGAGATAAAAATGATAAAAATGGTAGGTCACCGAATTAGTTTCTCAGATAATTTACAAAAACTGAAATTTAGAGGACGCTTTTGTGGACCTCGTGCATTGCCATGGTAACTGATATGACGTCACAAGTACCCTTAAAGTATAGCCCAATAATAGAGTTGCAAGGAGACATATAGTTTGCCCACACCATTAAACATCCTTCTTTGTAATCTTCCGTCGTTTCACAAGCAACATAGCAACGAAAAACCCTTTCGAGCCTCCTTAATTCCGCTTACTTGTATTTTTTCTTCTTTCTTGTTTTACTTATTTTGCCTTCTTACCACCCCCGCCCCCCTCTTTTAAGCTCTACTGCCAACCATAGTCTTTATATCAGTACTATTTAATTTCACTCAGCTCAATTACCTTTTACATGTGAGTTATTTTAGGTGAATTTTTTTGTAATTTAGAGTTTTTCTATTTTGGTAATAAAGTGTGTTGTTGTTGTTATGTTGCTGTACTGTTTTCTTGAGCAAATCACATAATGTCAGTGGCTGCCGAACATAGTTTCCTTGTCACTTCAAGTTCTAATAAACAGTTCTTGTTCATAGAAATTTAAAATCCGAATCGAGGACCCACCCAGGAGAAAACACATGGTGTTCCTTGGCGGTGCTGTGTTGGCCGACATCATGAAAGACAAGGAAGGATTCTGGATGACAAGGCAGGAATATCAAGAGAAGGGTCTTAAAGTTCTAGAGAAGTTAGGTGTAAAGGTTGGCTAGGTTATTAAACAAAAGGCATATGGATCTTTGTTCACTTAAGGAAAAAGGCAGGAAAAGTTCAAATTGAAATGTTGACCAAAATTCTTGAAGCAAGCTCTTCTGAATGCTAATGTTATGCCTGTAATTGCTAGCTTTTGCTACAGTTTTAAAAACTCCCTCATCCCCAGATACAAAGAGCTTCTATGTATCCCTTTAAGTGTTGATGTTGATGTACATAAACGTTGCTCATTGGCCCTTTCCTATCAAGTTTGAAAAGTTCGATTTTATCGTTATTAGAACAAATATGTTGGGTGATTAGTTTGGGACTTTGGTTCTTGAAGTACTGAATGTGTTGATCAAAGTTAGTTACATGTACCGCTTATTCTTACAGCTGAAAGGGTTAACCAAAAGCTCTAAATACACACAAAAAAATGAAACAGACTGTTGTATTCCCTGAACAGCTTTCTACTTGTACAAGAATAGATCATTGTCATTAGGACTGACAGGAGCCTGGTTCACACTTGTGACATAATAAAAAAGTCAGAGCAATGAACAATAAAAAACGCTGTCATTTTGTTATGTTGCTGAATGTCCCAGGTGTGATCCAGTCGTAAATGAGAAAAGAAAACGTTTTGAAAATGGAGAGATGTAGGTAACCTGCGAGAGGCATGAACAGCTGTGAGCTTGATGTTTTGGCAGGAAACTTGGAATGGTAATTTTTTTTTGGTTATTTGATCCATTGTACAATGTGCCTGCTTCTGTACATTCCTTTTATATGGACAATAAAAAATGTCCAAGTCATTATTTACCTTCTCTTTGGACATTTTTTAGTATTTTTCATTGGTTGTTGCTTTGACCAAAAGAGTAAATATAAATTAAGAGTTAAAGTAATTTTCATATATATCGATTGGCCTTCAGATTTTTCACTGCTATTTTAAGCCCTGGGGTGGGTTGTACAAAGCCCGATTAACCTAACCCAGGATTAACCAGAATTTTGATTTCAGTTTTGTAAGTTTTTGGTGAGTTTGTCAGTTTATATTGTTTGTCCTTCTGTTTTGAGTTTGAATAATCTCAAACTACACAAAACCTGAGCAGGAAAAACATTTTTATACGAGAAAAATTAATACTTCAGATAACATTTAAGCCTGGGTTAATGTAAAATGGCTTTCAAACAACCTGACCCAGTTCTTGATTGTTTTCATTAAACCTTTAAGCAACCAACAGTTAATTTGAAGCCTTGAAGAGACCTTATTCACAGTAGGTACCATGATGAGTTTTCATTTAATTTGTGCATTAGCCATGTGGTCTGGCAGGAAGCAAAAAGTGGAAAGAAGACAGTTCTTGGGAAATCGTCTTGTTCCAATAGTTAAACATCTGTGCAAAATTGGTTTGGAGAGCCAAGTTATGAAATGTTGATTTCAGTACTGTGAAATGTTGTTAATTGATTTCTTCACTAGCCTGCGAGCAGGCTCACTTGTTGAAGGCCCACAGGAAAATGCGAAAGGGTGACGGAGGGCGGGGAGAATGGGGCGAGGAAAAGTGAGCCTGCACGCGAGCTTTTGAGTTTTGAATTCCGCCCCTCGCGAGGTGCCAGGTCGGCATTTCACATGTTTCAGATAACTATCCAATAGGAGCGAAGCAAAATGTAAACAAACATGACAGCGCATTGCACGTGGAGACTTGTCAAATGCAGTATTACACAATCTATTGCCCTGGCTATTGTAACCTGTCATTTTTAACCAATCGGATCGCTACGTTCGTCAGCGAACGTGGGGAATTCAAAACTCAAATGCTCGCGTGCAGGCTCACTTTTCCTCGCCCCATTCTCCCCGCACTCCGACGCCCTTTCGCGTTTTCCCGTGGGCCTACAACATCAAGTGAGCCTTCACTTGACAACTGTGCAAGTAATTTCCTTAAATTAAGAGTATTTTATACTAGTATACTAACAGCATAGCATGGCTACAAAAAGTGTATGAGAAATAATAGGAAACCAGTTGAAATCTGTCGATTTTATCTTGTTTACCACTACCACATCAGAAATCATGATCTTAATGCAATTTAATATGAAAACAATGGTGGCTATTGTGAATAAGGTCTATTGTCTGAAGTGCTCCTTCCCTAAGACTCAAGAATAGATGTTCATTGCTGTTTTATCACTTGAACAGAACACATGTTGTCTTTCCACATATGACAAAATGGTTTCGAGTTAAGTGTCTTAATTCTCCTAAGCTTTTTGTTTCAGTTGTATCAGAAAAGATGTGAAGAATTTAGAACTTGATCAGGTCGTGGGGCTAACAGGTTTTACAGGGGTTTCAGTAATGTTTTCAGCAGGAGGGCAAGGGAACTGGTTTCACAGATGGACTGAACTTCTTTGCAAGAAAAACGTTACACGAGATAGTCCAAACGGGGGTAGCAAAATCATCCTCACAGCTGGTCAATTTGCTGGTGCCTGACGCTCAATGAAACCCTGGGTTTTATCTTCCTAAGCTAAAACAAAGTAGCCGTATGGATTTTAGATGGCAGTGCATGGTAACAAAACAAACAACACCAGCATTTTATTGTATTCTGGTGCTGCGGATGCAGACACAAACTTGAAGAGAGCTTGGATTTCTTGTACGAGGACAGTTTGTGAACTGTACAGATTAGTTTCTTATTCTTTTGTTACAAAAAAGCTCATTCTAAATATTTTGGTAAAATAGTATTTCCTAGTTCCTTTGATGATGCTAATTACTCATATAATGTTGTCATTCTCGATTCTCCATGTGAAGGATCCTAGAGAGATGTGAATGCCATGTCAAAGAGAGAGCTGGAAATTAAATGTTTTCTACCCCAAAGTGTTTTTGCTTCTATTTATAGGTTGAACACTGGCCTCATTGTGTTTTTGTTCCTGGAAAATAAACTATATTCTAACAACGTCTCCGTCCGGGTTCTGTCCTCGTGTACCGGTTCCCCGGGGGATATGGGCCATATAGGTATGTACCGCGGAATAGGGTAGGGTATTTGAGGTTCTTGATCCTTAAATAGGGTATCATTTTTGCCCCTGTTGGCATTGTGTTCCCAGTGATAGATAGGGTGCCTAAATTCTACCAGCTAAAATTGCAGTAGGCAGATGTCCATCTAAACGAAAAACAAATGATCTGTTAAAACTGAACCTTCGGTTAACTTCCAGCGTTACACAAACAAAATAAAGCCGACCCGTGCATGCTGTTCTTAATTTTTGATTTTCCCTTCAATAGGGTGTCATGTTTAGGGTTTGGGCCTTAACCTTTATCCTTAAATAGGGTCAGGGTTTAAGACCCTTCGCGGCACACCCCTATCCGAAATTTACAGAAGTACCCCCCGCCCCGGGACCGGTTCACAGGAGCCGATACAAAAGACAAAACAATACACAACAGCTAACAAATGACTCCCAAACAAAGAAAAAACAATGGCTATCCCCTTGTGAACCGGTACGCCAGGACTGAACCTCCGGCTCTGCAAATGGGTGGCAATAAATATTCCTGCGATGGACAAACATCCCACTAAGGGAAGAGCACAATTACTTAGTTTTACAGGGTTGACCACAGGTCAGGAAATTGTCAGGGGAAAACATTCCTCAGGCCAGGGACAAGTCAGGGAAAATGGATATTTTGAAGAAATGTCAGGGAAAATTGAAATAATTTAACCAACTGATTTTATACCATTGAAGGCTGGAAAAAACATTTGGGTTCACTGTGGTCACTGTGATCTCAACGATGTTTTAAGGAAAATGAGTTGAAAATTATCAGTCTTAATGAACCAGTGGAAGAAGAAGCCGCTTCTAGACCTTACATTTTGCATTTCTTTAGTCAGGGAAATTTTATTTTTATCAGGGAAAAGACAGAGTATTTGGAAAATAAAAGTGATGTCTGTGGCAAGCATGTCTAAGTCACTTTGTGGTAAAGAAACCGGAGTTGGGGCCCAGCTTGGTAAGCTACCTAAACTTGAAGACAAACTCTACATTTTTGGTTTCTTAAGCGCTCCACTAGCCCCTTCTTAGACCAGTGATAACACAACAAATGTCACTTGCATGGAACGTGTACTTCAAAATCAGTCATTTAACCAAGTGAGAATCCCGGGAAGGGTAGACTGGGGCAAAAGAGAGTCATCTTGAGCGGCATTGGATGAAAAGATATCAGCCTATCTATCTTTTGATCTTTGACCGTCTGTTGTGCATTTTGGGCTTTTACGTCTCAACCCCTCCCCTCCCCCTATTAAAAGACAAACGGACGGGAAGTGCATGGGGGAACGTACTAGGGAACACTGGAGATAACGTAGGGTCAAGCAGTGACTGCGCGAGAGAACCACGACGCAACGCATGGAACACAGTAGAATGCACGGAACACGCGGGAATGCACGAAGAAACGGACAGAACGCAAATGGAAGCAAGGAGAACACGATAGAACACCGAGTCACTGGGGGAAGAGGTACCAAGATCCTGTTTTGTAGGCGTGGCTTGAAATGTTTTCACTTCTAAGAGGTAATTCTAAAACAACGCTATATCTCTTGTCATAGTTTTTTCGGCTCGATATTCTAAAATCTACCACAAAAGCTCCCGCAGTGGATCTTTTGACACTGAACACGCTATCAGGGACAAACGGCTTTTTTAACCCCTAAAAGGTACAAGCACTTCTGTCCTTTTTTATATGGGAATCCCTTCCCCGGATTGGGTCTCGAGAACAGGTGAATGCTTAAATAAAAGCTGGGGATATGCACAGGAACAGTGGATAAAAGGCAGAGGGTGCGCTTGGAAAACGCTCTGAAACGCATAATGCAAGAAGCAGGGAATAGGCCCTTTGCAGGATCCGGTCACATGGTACGGAATAAATTACGCTGGGACGCAAATGACGCAGTGGGACTTCCAAAACAAAGGAAAGTCTGGCTGTATTGGTACGAGTTCCTTTGTTTAGGAAGTCCCACTGCGTCATTTGCGTCCCAGCGTAATTTATTCCGTACCATGTGACCGGATCCTGCAAAGGGCCTATTCTCAATAGCAGAGCTTGGGCTCAAGGACTGATAAAGGAAACGAAAAAAAGAAATGTTTTAACCATGGCACTTCTACTTTGTAACAATCCAATTATACAAGGGCAAGCAAGACGTTTATTATATTTATGCTTCGCAAAGAACTGCAGTTAAACAATCCAATCACTAAGAAAAGTTTCCAGTGACTATAGACATCCAAATAAAACTCAGCGGTGAAGGGTGAAGTAGTAATTCCGATTGAAGAAGAATCATCAAGCAAGTAACACCTTAGGCGTTGTCGTCAGAAAGTTCGTCGTCTTGTTCGTCTCCGTAATAAGTATGCGGCACAGAGGCAGAAGGATCCGACGTGTCCATTGGAATCTGGTCAACTACGTCACCTTCATAATAGATTTCATAGGGATTTTCCATTTCCTCCGCATAGCCTGAGCCCTCGTCATAATACCCTTCCTCGCCGGGGTAGTAACCCATTTCGTCCGGGTAGAACATTTGATTGCCTTCAGTGAAGAACATTTGATCGGGATCATACACCTCTTCAGTGTAGAACACTTGATCTGCAACAGGAATCACAGTAGGGAAACAGTTGATTTTAAACGTGCTGAACTTGTTGAAAATAAAAATTTCATAAAAAACTCCCAAACTCTGTTGAAACCTAAAGATTTGCTCAAGACGTGTAAGTAATTAACAGCAGTTATATTGTGCCAATTTACCGTGAAAACGTTGCCACTTGACGAGGAATGTTTCTCCCAAATGAAAAGATCGGGGATACCCGTCGAAAATTTAAATTAACCCCCCCCCCCCTAAAAGAGACCAATCTGGGTGTGGCTTTAACTTTATTTCACCCCTAAAAGATATCACTTGCAGTGGCGGATCCAGACCTTGAGCTAAGGGGGGGGGGGGGGGGAGCGTTCTTGATTTACTTGCCATGGCGGCCATTTTCCCTTCAGTCATTTCTTCTTTTTTTACCCAAAATAAAGAGGGGGGGGGGGGGCCGGGCCGGGCCGGGCCCGCCACTGACTTGAAAGGACATAGGCTTCTTTATCAGCCGCTGTTCAGGAAAAAAGCCCGCACTAGGTTGACCGGACTCGAGAGACCTGCAGAAACCGAGCCTAAAAATGGAAATAAGAGCTTTTCTTTTATTAGTATTTCTTCGAGCGCAGCCTAAAAGATACTTTGACAGCTAAAAGTATAGTGGCGTTTTATCATCAACACCCCAAGAAAGACCAGATTTACTTACCCTGATACGCAAATTCCTTCTTTTTGCAACATTTTTTGCACATTTTCCTGATCCTCACAATGATAATGACTAGCAGAGCTATGACAAGAACAGCTGCAGAAAGCACCACAAGCATGGTGTCCCAGGCGCCTTTTTTGAGGTCCTTTAACAGGTGCTTGGGTGTGGTGAAGCGTGTCCATATGGTCAGGCTGCACTTGATGCCATTGCCCTCGTACCCTTTTGGACACTCGCATTTGTAACTGCCAATTGTGTTGCGACAGTAGCTTTGTTTGGAGCAGTTGTGCGTCCTGACCTTGCACTCATCAAGATCTGTAACAAAGAAAGCCGGCACTCACAGAACACTGGGAGACGTACATGGTGCCTTAAATTCTCGTTCCCATGGCCATTATTGAGTCTCCTAGCCGGCGGGACGTTGACACGAGACACGAAGGGCTCCTTTGTTATTCGTGCTAAGGCCCCGCCCATTAAGAGAAGCGAAAAGGGTATGAAACGAGAAGGGGTGGTTCAAGGATCTGAATCGAGTGCTCTAGGTTGGAGCTCCCAAGAGGCCCTTTGTTGTGTTCTTGTACAAGGTCAGGCATATGAATGGGCACTTTTGCCAAATATTAAATGGTGTGAAAGAAAAGAGAGCATGGATATAGATCAAAAGCTAGCAGTAATTACCACATCACCTAGGAATGGGAATGTGTTAATCCATCAAAGGCTAACAGCATTTTTGTTACACGGGCAACACGCAGGTAAATAATTAGTCCCTGGGGATTCAAGAGTGGGACATACTTGTCCAATACTCCGACAAATTTATGCAAAGCATTGCATTGTATTTTATTGTATTGCGTCGTTCTCAATTGTATTGTATTGTTAATCTATTGTTATGTGGATACAATACAATACAATGCTATGCATAAATTTGTCGGAGTATTGGACAACCCTCGAGTGGGACACTGACAAGACCAATCACACCCTAGTTCAAATCCCAAATCCAATATCCTGAACACGCAGGCTGAATAGGCCACGTTCGATATATTACACTTCAACTTGATAATGAGTCGTAGCGGATACAAACAACAGAAATGAATAGACATGGTCGTATGTGTCCTCTAAGCCTCACTGCCAAGCTGAATTTTAATACATCGAAAACTGTCTGTTGGTGGCGATTCTCTTTACTGCCCCCCCCCCCCCCCCAAGGACCTTTCTTTAGGTTCTCCGCTTTTCGTCCCTCCAACATTTGTTAAGTTCGACTCCATCGAGAATCCCAGCAGGGGCACAGGTTTGTCAGTGTTAGGACTGTTCAGCGCTATCTTCATCAAACAACTCTGATAGCCTGAATGACTTACTGACTGACTGATGGACTGACTGCCTGACGGAATGACGGACTGACTGACTGCCTGACTGACGGATTGACTGACTGACGGACTGACTGACTTACTTACTTACTGACTGACTGACTGACTGACTGACTGACTGCCTGATGGAATGACGGACTGACTGACTGACTGACTGACTGACGGACTGACTGACTGACGGACTGACTGACTGACTGACTTACTTACTGACTGATTGACTGACTGACTGACTGACTGACGGACTGACTGACTGCCTGACGGAATGACGGACTGACTGCCTGACTGACTGACTGACTGACTGACTTACTTACTTACTTACTGACGGACTGACTGACTGCCTGACGGAATGACGGACTGACTGACTGACTGACTGACTGACGGGCTGACTGACTGACGGACTGACTGACTGACTTACTTACTTACTGACTGACTGACTGCCTGACGGAATGACGGACTAACTGACTGACTGACTGACTGACTGATGGATTGACCGACTGACTGACTGACTTACTTACTTACTGACGGACTGACTGACTGCCTGACGGAATGACGGACTGACTGACTGACTGGCTGACTGACGGACTGACTGACTGACGGACTGACTGACTGACTGACTGACTGCCTGACGGAATGACGGACTGATTGCCTGACTGACTGACGGACTGACTGACTGACTGACTGACGGAATGACGGACTGACTGACTGACTGACGGATTGACTGACGGACTGAGTGACTAACTGACTGACTGACTGACTAACTGACTGACTGACTGACTGACGGACTGACTGACTGACTGACTGACGGATTGACTGACTGACTGACTGACTGACTGACTGACTGACTGACTGACTGACGGACTGACGGACTGACGGACGGACGCACTGACTGACTGACTGACTGACTGTTGGACTGACGGACTGACTGACTGACTAACTGACTGACGGACTGACGGACTGGCTGACTGACTGACTGACGGACTGACGGACTGACGGAC
>OZ026600.1:1130700-1145700 GCA_964020085.1 Micromussa lordhowensis | reverse complement strand
CTTTACTGACGTCTTTTTGTTTATTGCGTAGAGAAGGCATATAAACATTTAAAGAGCTTGTGAAACTCAGTAACTGGTGAAATGTTTGTCTCTTTGGGTGTAATGTTCGAGGAGGAATTGGCTTAACTTTCAAAAACTGCAAAATGTATGGGTGGCAAAAGCGCTAATAAGCTCATACATTCTTTGTAAAATTTTGAGTTGCTAACCTGCGTCGCACAAAAAGTATTCAGTAGATATATAGATTTATTGTAAAGTGTTATTTGGGAAAATTAGTAAAATGTTACACACTGACCAACACAATTGCTGTCTTCAATCTTGAAACCTGGTAGACAAATGCAGGAGTAGCTTCCATCGTTGTTTTCACATTTGGACGAGCTTTCGTCGCAACTGTGAGGACCAGTCGTGCATTCGTCGATATCATCACATCGAGATCCATCATAACCTTTCTTGCAGTCACACACATGCGAGTCCTCAGTGTTTGTACAATTAGCATTACGGGGACATATGTTTGGCTCGTTACAGATATTGTAAACTGATGTAAAAAAAAGACAGGAATGGTATACGACAATTAAAAATAATTACTGAAGGAGGGAATGCTTGCTCGAAAGGGATGGGCGCTCGCCTCCCATCAATGTGGCCTGGGTCTTTTTTCTGGGTTCTTCGGTTTTCCTCCCTCCTCAAAAACCAGCACTCGACTTTGCGTAGAGAAGGCATCATGCTAGACTCGATTTGACTACAAAAGAGCTAATTGTGAAACTTAGTAACTGGTGAAAAGTTTGTCTCTTTGGGTGTAATATTCGAGGAGAATTGGCTTAACTTTCAAAAACTGCAAAATGTATCGGTGGCAAAAGCTCATACATTAAACCCGCGTCGCACAAAAAGTATTCAAAAGATCGAGCTCAAATTCTTTGGGACAGTTAAATCGTGCTGTGCATTTTCAGTATTCAGAGTTAATGTTTTTGTAGCTCCAAAAGAAACTGAATCGCTTATGCTGAATGAGGCAAATATTGTAAACAAAGATTTCCTTCTGCTGCACGCTGCACTGATATTAGAAGTTGGAAAGGTAGATATATAGATCTATTGTAAAGTATAATTTGGGAAAAATTAGTAAAATGTTACACACTAACCAACACATCTGTCGTTACTCTTCTCACTCTTCCGGAAACCTTGTCGACAACTGCAGGAGTAGCTTCCATTGTTGTTTTTACATTCGGACGAGCTTTGGTCGCAATTGTGAGTCCCAGATTTGCATTCGTTGATATCTTCACATTTAGGATTTGCAGTAGTAATAGTAGTAGTGTTGCGATAACCTTCCTTGCAGTCACACACATAAAGTTCCTCAGTGATTACACAGACAGCATGTGTAAACCCTTGACACATCCCTGACTTTTCACAATATGGGACAGCTGATGTAAAAAAGAAAAGACAAAAATGGTATACGACAAATAAAAATAATTAAGAAGGGAATGCTTGCTCGCAGGGATGGGCACTCGCCTCCCATCAATATGGCCTGGGTTCGATTTTGGCCCTGTGCCATATGTGGGTTGAGTTTGTTGTTGGTTCTCGCCTTGCTCCAAGGGCTTTTTTCTGGGTTCTCCGGTTTTTCTCCCTCCACAAAACCCAACACTTCAAATTCCAATTCGACCAGGATAGAGGACCCGCATGAAAACCAGCTAGGGATGATGTGTCTTCCTCTCTACATGATAAATATGGTATTTTATTTGCTTGCTTCAAACTAACGAACGAACAGTTTACAAAGTATACATTCAGTTTGAGTTGGAGATAGCGATGAATTCAAAATAAACGAGCTCAAGAAATTTGTATTCAATAGATCGAGCTCAAATTCTTTGGTACAGTTAAATCGTGCTGTGCCCTTTCAGTATTCAGAATTAAAGTTTTTGTAGCTCCAAAGAAGAAACTGTATTGCTTATGCTGAATGAGGCAAATATTGTAAACAGAGATTTCCTTTTGCTGCACGCAGCACTGATATTAGAAGTTGGAAAGATAAATATATAGATCTATTGTAAACTAATGTAGCCAAAGCTATGAAAGTGCTGCGGAAATTGGGATGTTGTTTGCAAATTGAAGTAGGGATTGTATAAAGCTTGTGTAGAAATGGTTGTTTGGTCAGGTCCCAGAAATTGTTGAGTAAGATTTGGTTATATTCAATTCATGATGCCATCGGCTACAGCGTTTAATTTCTGAAAGAAATAATGCAACAATAAAGTTCAATAAGTTTAAGATTTCGTGAACAAAATTAACTGATTTTGTGCGATTATGCGACGGCTGAACCTACCCTATAGCTGTGTGAATTAGTGTATAAGTGCGAACACATAAAAGCCTGTCAAATTTGATGAGGTGCTTCGGCGAGAAGCACATGGCAGCTACAGGAGTATACAGAAAAAATACAGAAAAAATACTTAAACTACGTTCAATTTTTGGCAGACGACAGTACTATCGAAAACCTCACAGTGTTACTTGTTTGCGCCGAACTCGACCTGATCAATCTATTCATCGACATGTATCTACCTAACAGTGTAACTTATTCAAGGCGAACTTGATATCAACCTGTTGACGACATATCTACTTAAGGTATCAGCCACACCCTTCAGAAGCGTCCGCGCGCGGATCTCTGTAGCGCTTTCATTTCTCTTATAAACCCCAACAAACTATACATTTTCTGAAAGCTTAAGGTTACTGTAGACCTTCAGGGGTGTCTTCCGAAGAATCATTCGTATGCGCGTCGCTTATGTTATAACCATAGAAAAGTATATATCACCGTTGAGCTAATAAAATTTAGAATCAGAAGAAATGTGTTTTCTTAAGATTTGATTTAATGGTAAGCGTGCGCAAGCCTTCGAACGCAAAACTGACGCTATTTGCTTAACGGAATTACCTGCCTTCCTGCTCGCACGTACGACCAAACAAACTGCATTCAATCAGTAGGTGATAGACTATAAAAGTGTGTGAGGCTTTTTCGATATTCCGATTGGTTGCCGAGAAAATCTACTTTGAAGTTGGCGAATTGAATATTTGCCAATCTTCGCCAATTGAGAGCGCGTAAAAGGAGAAATGTTTGGAATATCAAAAAAGCCTCACACACTTTTGCGCATTGATAACCAAGGAACATTTTGGCCAAATTTCATAAGAATCCGTCAAATCTACATACCCTATTAATTCGCTTGAAGAAGGGAAATTCACGCAAAAATAAAGCCCGAGTTTTTTTAGACTCCTAAAGTTTTGAAAGCTTATCACACCTCATCAAAGCGGATGTCAACTTGGTCATGCCGCCGACCAATGAAACACAAGGTTCGGACACCTTGAGCGCCCGCAACAAAAATAGCCCATTGAATTCGCGGGAATTTTTGCAGTCGCAGTCGAACACAGTCAAATAGTGATTGCGGCGATACACCAGTAATTGGTAAAGTTAAAAGAAAAGCGTCCGGAAAAACAGAAAAGACAAAAAGTACAAACCAGCGCAAAAGAAGAAAAGTTGTGGCGACCAACAAAGAACGAGGTCAAGAACCAAACGTCAAGCACGCCGACGAGCGTGAACCAAAACAAACCGTGGTCGCCGCCATGAATTCGCTCGGGTAAGCTTTATTTTCAAGTCTGAATTGGATTGTATTTCAATTGCAGCTGAACAAAAAAGGCCTTTCATAGAAATAATGCCGCGAAACAGCACAACTTTCGATGTAAGCAAAATATGCAAATACTTGCAATTTGAGTCCTGGATAAGATTTCCCGCGAAAAATCCACGGGCGTTACATGAGCTCAATGGGATTATAACGCCTTTAGTTATTTATTAACTGTTCTCCAAAATAGTTTTCCTCCGATATCTCGCGATCATTAAATGGTTTTAACCTATTTTTTTCACCAAACTTTAAATCGATGTTTTAGCTATATCAGGGGCAAAGAAATAAAAATTCGCAAAATTTGGCCTCTAAAGGTCTACAGTAACCTTAATATTTCCAGATTATGGCTCATTCCTTTAAAATCTCAAAATCGTAAGAGATAGCGTAATTGAGACGTTTTTTTGCGAAAGCATATGTCTGTGTAAAGTCAACTCCAGTCCCGCTAAGAATGGTCGGAAGAGAACGATAAACATCGCATTTGCTTCTTGACACGTTCTACTAAGAAACCGTGTCTCAGTTTTTATTTGTTTCTTTTGTGACAATAGGATAAAGTCAGAGGGGACAAATCATCAGCACTTCCTTCGAAAAAATGACGATTATTCGAAAACGGAAAAAGAAAACAAAAATCGCCGATACGCTTTTCAAGAAAAACAATCTGACAATAAGCTGGCAAATTTCAGCTAAATCGGTTCAGGGGCTGCCGACTTGGAGTTAAAAACGTACGCTCAACTTTCCAAAATTTTCGTTCCGAGGAAACAAGAAAAATTTATTTTTTGCGGCATCTTAACCGCAATAGGATTATAACACCTAATCATCCATTTTAATGTTTAGCAGCGAGGGATCATCTTGCAACAACAATAGGCATTTGACAGGTGATATGCAGCAGGCCAAATCTTTACGTGGGACGTGGCGGTAATACACTGCATTTTCTGTTTATCGGCGATAGACCAAGAAAACTAAAAACCTTTGGGACTGTCGCGTGACCGCCATCGATAGCTCAAAAGCCAAGAACCGATGCACAATTTATCGCGAGCGCCCTGCTTTTTTTCCATCGTCGGAAATGGACGATTAGTTTCGTGCGACGGATAGCTTTCGTTCTGGCACTGAAACATCCAAATGGAACCAAGTCCGTTTTTGCTCATGGATGTTACGTAACATTGAGCTTAGGAGGCAGTCGGATGGCACTCGATCACTCACTAGAAATGAGAAAACATTAGAAATGAGCTCCATTCTCTCCTTTCAACACAAGATGTTGTTTTTAAAAGCCTTAATGATGAGGGTAAGATACGTTATTTACTTACTCTAGAAAACGAAACCACTTCAAAGATAGTAGGTAAATACACATATTTAATGTTTCAGAAGAGAAAAGACATCCTAAATGCAAAATAATTAAATATAATAATTTTATACCAATTGTATTAGAAGTAATTGTATGATCTTTTAGTTAATTAGCTATTTTAGTAGATATCCTCACCTTTATTGTAACAAGACCGATACCTCCCTTTGGAGAGTAAGGCGCAATAAAGATTTACTGTATACTGTTTTACTCACTCACTCGATTCTGATTAATTTATTCATTAAACCAGATTAAATCGTTTCTCCCAACCCTCCCCTGCTTAGTATGGTTCTTTTCCTAGGCACTTCGTGGTGTAGCTTCGGCAGGTTTTAGCGGGGTACTAGAAAGACGAATTTTTTGTCCGACAACATGGAGTTCGTACATATGGCGGCTAACGCGGCGCGAAGATGGTTTTTGGTTCAACTCGTGGAGTTGTAAAATTGAAATTTGTCAAGCTAAGCAGCAGTAGCTGTAACAAATGGACATGGAAAGACAAGAAGCATAGCGCTCGTCAAAAACCATGTGTAAATTTATATTGAAAGGTCAAGGTGTTTTTTCATTAGACGTAAACAAAATTCTCCGATTACAAGTCACGCTAAACTCACGCTATGCAAAGAATGTAATCAGATACTCTTTTTTTGTATATTTGCTGAAGGGCAAGAGAGTCACGTTTCGCAGACAGTGTAAGTAACCGCGTTTTTTTAAAGCGCGGTTTTCAACCGCATACTGCGGTTCTTGTTCTTCCTGATTCGTGACCTGAAGGTTTTGCGTGATCCGTGAAGAACCTGAAATATTAACCGATATTCGTGATTTTACCACACAACTCTACGTGATTTTGAGACACAAGTTCTCCGAATAGTTACAGTGGTCTATCGAGAGTGCCTTAGCCATGCAATATGCAATACGGACCCTTGATTTAGCCATTCGCGATTTTGCTTCCTACAAACACTGTTTTTAATGTAAGAACAGGTCCTTACTTTCTTAGTTTCGTAATTCGGGAAATCGAAATTTTTTTATCCGTGAACCGTGATCCTCTGTATTTTAGGTTCGTGAACCGTGCCAGAGACTTCCCTGTACGACCCTCTTGACATCTAAAGCTTTTAATCGGACATTGTTAACAGCCACGAGAAGATGGTAAATTGTTTTTTTGTTAGATTATTTTTTATCAGTGCTGGCCTGATGGCCGCTTGGCACAAATGTAGACTTTGACTTCCACCGTCTGAGTCTCTATTTGCAAAACGAGTGCTTGTGCCAAACGTTTCCCATGAAAATCACTTGATTTTCATGCGAATGACCGTGCAGGTGACATATATTTTCATACCAATAGTTTTGCCACAGTGGCAAAAGTAAACTTGGCATTGGGCTATTCATCCATGAGCTGCTCAGAGAGCCTTTGATTACTTCCTAAATTCTCCACAAGTTCAACGCTTTCTTGACTTAAGCGACAGGTCAACGATTCGTTGATCTTCTCCTGCAGTCTTTGACCGGCTACGATAGCGTGGCCATAGAACTTTTGCCATGTTTCAGTGCTTTCCAGATCTGTAAGAGGTTCTTCAACCGTAATTTTTGACCGGCTTGCACTACATGTTGACGAGGAAACCGACGAATCGCATTCGGCGCTTGGCTGCTCGTTCAACTCCTTTAGCCATTGCTCCTAGTGGAAGTAAGAGCCCTTTGTCACTCTCCGCTAATTCATCAGCCCAATTAGAGCTAAACGAGTCTTTCGGCTTCTTCCGCTTTGCCATTGCAGATGAAAACAAACACGACCTCTTCTTTTTTTTTCGCAGGCATTTGAATCAATCTTGCGGTATGTAATGAGTGATAAAATGACACCACTATACCTTGTGAATTATTTTGTGACGCGTTGACGTACAAGTTACAGGAGCGCTCACCGGAGCCGATATACAAAATATCCGCTCCGCAGGGCATAGTGTGCTGGCTGGCATTCAATTGCACTGGCATGAAACTTGCTGGAAAGCCCGCTTCAAAACAATTGCTTGCTGACTGGTTTTTACTCAGATGCATTTCCTAGCTGTGCGGAGCGGATATTTATTTCCCACGGTTGTTAAATATTAACTATTTATCTCTTATTAGATGTCAATTAATAGTTTCGAGCAACTACGAGTCAATTTTGAAAATTTTCCCGTTGGGCACTCCTGAAGTTAATCCAGAATGACAGGGCTGAATGACAGGCTATTTAAAACAATTAACGTGTAGTAAACTTCAACGTCCGACGAAATAATATTTTTCTTTGGAATTTTTTTTTAAAGAAAGCTCTTGAGAAGCTCTATCTGAACGTCTCGAAATCAAAAATTTCGAAAATTCGCATTCTGAACCCTGGCTGATACCTTAACATTGCAATGACGCACTGGCACTCACCTGAACTGGCGTCGAAACTCGAAAAAGCAAGATGACAGTGTAGAAGATCTTATGTTATGTTATGTTCTCAGTTGTTTATGTTCTTGGTCTCGAATTGAGGCAATGCGCAGTGCATTCTGGTCGGCTGAAAGCGAGGCTCTTCGCAGCGCAGAGCCTCGAATAGTGCAATTCTAGCTTTCTGATTGGTTCGCTAGATCTCGGTTACCAACCATTATACCTGCGTTTGACCTTATATGGAAATGAATGCGGCAAATGTCGCTCAGCTTAACATTTTCAGCATTTCGTTTTGGCGCCCGCAAGTCACATCACTTTCCGGTCGTTTCTTACTTCAATAAAATTAAGCAAAACCGAAGGTTGAAAATTTAATGAAACAATTATTCCATTCGCCCTTGTTGGATATGAGATTGGTTATAGCCAACTCGGCCCTACGGGCTTCGTTGGCTATTTACCATCTCATATCTAACGCGCGCTCATGGAGTAATTGCTGCGGAGCGAGCGGAGCGAGCGTAGCAGCAGTTCATAATCTAAATATAAAAGAAAGGTAGGAAATTTGAGATTTTGCCATGGTGTTTAGCCTCGCTTTCAGCGGACCGCAATGCTTTGCGCTGTGGTAGAGCCTCGTTTTCAGCGGACCACAATGCTCTGCGCTGTGAAGAGCCTCGCTTTCAGCGGACCAGAATGCACTGCGCATTGCCTCAATTCGAGACCAAGACAACTATGGGGCGCCGTTTGTAAAAAAAATGATTTAGCTCAATTTTGTAACTTTTTCCGTTATTTACTAAATAAAGTTTGATATCATAAGTTTATGATTTGATATAATAAATCTTGATTTCAAATCATACGTTCATGATTTGATATAATAAAGTTAAATCATACTTATTAACTTAAATCATGAAATCACTGATATCAAATCATCAAATCACTGATATCAAATCATGAACGCATGATTTGAAATAAGGATTTATTATATCAAATCATGAACGCATGATTTGAAATCAGGATTTATTATATCAAATCATAAATGCAAGATTTGATATCACGATTTATTATATCAAATCATGAACGTATGATTTGAAATCAAGATTTATTATATCAAATCATAAACTTATGATTTGAAATCAGGATTTATTATATTAAATCATAAATGCAAGATTTGAAATCAGGATTAATACATAACCGTTGCCAGTGCATGTGACAAGTCACGAGTCACGATCTCTGTTTCAGGCGCGGGAAACTCTCAAACATGTCGGACGATATATCAAGGTCAATCGCTTCTGCCGTGTCTCAGGTGGTCCAATTAAGGGCTGTTGACCAGGCTCTAACTATCAATCGCTATTGGAGTCCCAAAGCAGGCAAAAATGCATCGGGATATAACACTGATAACCAAACATCTGAATACCTTGATATGCTACTTGACTTGGGTTACTTACCAATAATCACTAAACCTACAAGAATTACTGACCATTCCGCTACACTAATAGATCATATCTATACAAATGTTCCGCAAAAGGTGGTGAAATCTGGAATCTGTTTCGCGGGTATAACTGATCATCTACCGATTTTTTTGCACTGCTGATAATAAGCTCCCAATCTATGAAGAGAGGAAGTATTTTAGCGATTTTTCTAGATTCAAAGATGAGCTATTTATTAATGATCTTAATAATTTGAACTTCAATAGTCTGGTTAGTTCAGACGTGAATCAAAGCATGAATCATATTCTCAAAGCTTTGACAAAAATAACAGATAAGCATGCCCCTTTAAAGAAAATCTCTAACTCTCAGAAAAGGTTGTTAAAAAAAACCATGGATTTCAAAATGTTTGCTAGTCTCAATTAAGAAGAGGCATAAGTTGTTCAAATCCCATTTTCTCTGTAAAGATCCTGATAAGATAAAGCAATATAAAACGTATAATAACAAACTTAACAAGATCAAAGAACAAGCAAAAACAACTTATTTCATGGCTCAATTTAACTTAAATAAATACAACATAAAAGCCACATGGGGGGTTAATAGGAATGTTAATAAATAGGAAAAAGAACTTAAATGCCTCTATAAATCAATTATTTTATAATAACAGGATTTATACAGATAAAAGAGACATATGTGAGTATCTCAATTCTCATTTTATTAATGTGGGCCCACGCTTGGCAGCACAAATAAGCGACCATCGTAATCTCAATCCAACTCAATATATCACAAGATCGTTTGGTAATAGTTTCATGTTCCGTGCTATCAATGTCCAAGAAGTAAAGGATCGTATACAAAACTTGAAAATCAATAAAGCTTCAATTGGTGGTTTTCACGTCACGCAAGTAAGCTAAATTATCACGCAAGTGAAAAATAAAATCGCTTACCATTCAATAAATTGAGTCAAGAAATTGAAATATCGTAGAAGGGTAATAAATAAACAACGTGTCAAAGTTTCGGGGATGTGCGATATTCCGAACTCGAGTTATTCGGCAAAAGGTATCACTGAAAATTAGAGGGTTTAGTATGGAGACGCCATGTTGGAGCCCGTCTGAGGGACTCCAACATGGCGGCCGGAAACCAGTGTAAACATCTGGAGTCTACTTTGGCTCTCCCACAACGTTTATTCTCTCTGTTAAACTAGAAAACATTCGCATAGGCACTTCTCTCAACATATTGGTTACTCAGAACTCGAAAACGTAAGGCGAATCGATATTTTGGTGCACGTAACATGTTACCCAGAAACAATGCCGATGTCACGCATTGTGAAAAAACCGTGTTCTATTTTCAAAACAAAGCAGTCTACCGAGCTGAAGACAGGCCAGCAGATATTCGTTTAAAAATGCCTTTTACCCCATAAAGGTAAAAACTTAAAATTTTTAATTTTAGTTTAATTTTAGTTTTTTCTGACGTCACGTGAAAACCAAGAATTGGCATCCCTAACAAATGTTTAAAATTGGCAGCAAACCATATAGGTGAAGCCTTAACAGAAGTGTTTAATCACTCCCTTGTTCAAGGAATAATGCCTGATATATTAAAGCAAGAGAAAATGAGGTGAGAGAACACATCCTCGTGCCCCATGATAATCTTTTTAAATCTATTTTTCTTCGCGTCACGTTGTCAAAGTTATTTTTAGTTATTTTTAGTCTAGTTGCTGCGGAGCGAGCGTAGCGAGCGTAGCAGCAGTTCATAATCTTCTAAATATAAAAGAAAGGTAGAAAAATTTGAGATTTTGCCATGGTTTTTAGCCTCGCTTTCAGCGGACCACAATGCTTTGCGCTGTGGTAGAGCCTCGTTTTCAGCGGACCACAATGCTCTGCGCTGTGAAGAATTGTAAACAGATATAAATATATCGTCTCTTATGCCTCATGAGGATAAAAACTATAAAGGCTCTTTAGTTTTGGATTTTAGAAAGCGGTGACGTCACGTGAAAACGATCTATTCACAAGGTATAGTGGTGTCATTTTGTCACGCATTACATGCCGCAAGATTGATTCAAATGCCTGCATAAAAAAAAAGAGGTCGTGTTTGTTTTCATCTGCAACGGCAAGGCGGAAGAAGCCGAAAGACTCGTTTAGCTCTGATTGGGCTGAAGAATTAACGGAGAGTGATTCAGGCTCTTACTTCGATCATGAGCAATGGCTAAAGGAGTTGAACGAGCAGCCATTCGTCGGTTTCCTCGTCAACATGTAGTGCAAGCCGGTCAAAAATTGCGGTTGAAGAACCTCTTACAGATCTGGAAAGCCCTGAAACATGGCAAAAGTTCTATGGCCACGCTATCGTAGCCGGTCAAAGACTGCAGGAGAAGACCAACGAATCGGTGACCTGTCGCTTTTGTCACGAAAGCGTTGAAGACTCGTTGAACTTGTGGAGAATTTAGGAAGTAAAAACGGACTTGGTTCCATTTGGATGTTTCAGTGCCAGAACGAAAGCTGTCCGTCGGACGGAACTAATCTTCCATTTCCGAAAAAAATGCAGGGCGCTCGCGATAAATTGTGCATCGGTTCTTGGCTTTCGAACTATCGATGGCGGTCACGCGACAGTCTCAAAGGTTTTAAGTTTTCTTGGTCTATCGCCGATAAACAGAAAATGTATGGCGTTATATCTCCGCCAAAATTCAACTTTCGCCTTGTGATGTTTAATTCACATTTCAACTTCGCACTCTACGAGTCGACATTGTAGTTTTACAATACAACATTTAAGTTTCGTGATGCAAAATTAGAGTTTTTCAGTGCAATATTGTAGTTTCCTCATACGACGTGCAAGGTTTTACTTTTACAGAGCAACCTGAGAACATCATTCGCAGTTCCGTCTTCAATATTCTTACTTTATCGTTTGATGTTCAAATTTGACAGTGGTAGATTGAAGTACGTCGACGCGATATTCAAGTGTCACCATGCGACATTTAAAGATCTGTCAATCACATTTCATGTTCGGTGCATGTCATTCCATATCCCAGCACCTTCGTGCTACATTCAACTTTGATCATTTTATGCAAGTTTGAACGTTCGTCACGCTTGAGTGGTTTACCTTTTGCACACGATACCGCTGTAGTATAGCGGGCTCAACCATATCATGTGTATTCTTCTTCTTGGCGGGAACGCATCAAAAAATGGCTTTGGAAAATCAGAACGCAAGGAGTACCCTCCGTCGAGTTGCTGAGCAGCTCATTTCGCTGGCAAACCAAGGTGAGAGTCCCGAACAACAGCAAATGCAGTCTTAGAAACCTTTAAGTACATGAAAAACGCGCCGTATTTGAGTGATTTTAAGGCGGGGGTAGACGTGAATTTAAGTGAAATTTTGGTAAGTTTAAAGAGAGGTTGAAAGGGAAAAAAAGGGTTATGGAACACCACCAGACAGTTGCCCGACCGCACAATGGCACCCCAGGTTGTTGGGCAACTGTTTGGAGTGTGTCTACCAATTTTTTAATTTCAAACTCTATTTTTAAACAACAACAAATCTTCAAAATTTCCTATTTCCATCAATTTTACTAATCCTTTGAGAAAAACTATTTCTCTCCAAATATACCTAAAAATCACCAAAAAATTTCCAAAACAACCCAAAACAGAGATATGTGAGATGAGCAGAGAGATTCTTGATTGCTTGAAACGTAAACAAGATATTTGCATAAAAAACATAATACCCAGCCAAAATACAGCTTTCATGTGTACCCCCGCCTTAACGCCAATAACAGCATGACAGGGACAAATCCTACATACATGCAAGCTTAAATTTCTTTTGTTATAGCTGTCAATAATTATATTTTAAAAAATTACTTTTCTGCAATGAATTTATTACGAAGAAAAGGCAATTAGATTTTATTTTCCTCGAATCCCAGTCATACTATAAGGAAGTAGTTTTTTATTTACACAAGCTTAAATGGCTTCAAGATTTTCAGTACCTGAAACTGAGAGCCCATATTTTGCCATCCTTCTCTCGATGGTACGCGTGGATACCTTTAGTAGCTGAGCAATGACAGGCACTTGAAAGCTCTGTTCAAGAAGCATAGAGAGCTGCTCTTCTTTTATCTCAAACGATGGTCGTCCAGGCCTTCCAGAATGTATTCGAGGAACAGTTTCGAAGGCGAAAAGAGAAGCAGGAGACTCTGAGTCAATGTTGTTCAGGTGTACTACGGTTTCCCCCAAAAGGCGAACGATTTCCTCAATTTCTGAAAATCCACTATCTATATTCACTACTGTCCGAGCTACATAATCAAGCCTTAACACTATTCCATCAATTTCGTAAGAAGAAATTGGATTTTCTAGAACTTCTATAGTTTGTTGTACAATATCGTGCAGTATCCGGAACTCCGCCATGTTGATGACTTCCGCCAAGAAGAAGAATACACATGATATGGTTGAGCCCGCTATACTACAGCGGTATCGTGTGCAAAAGGTAAACCACTCAAGCGTGACGAACGTTCAAACTTGCATAAAATGATCAAAGTTGAATGTAGCACGAAGGTGCTGGGATATGGAATGACATGCACCGAACATGAAATGTGATTGACAGATCTTTAAATGTCGCATGGTGACACTTGAATATCGCGTCGACGTACTTCAATCTACCACTGTCAAATTTGAACATCAAACGATAAAGTAAGAATATTGAAGACGGAACTGCGAATGATGTTCTCAGGTTGCTCTGTAAAAGTAAAACCTTGCACGTCGTATGAGGAAACTACAATATTGCACTGAAAAACTCTAATTTTGCATCACGAAACTTAAATGTTGTATTGTAAAACTACAATGTCGACTCGTAGAGTGCGAAGTTGAAATGTGAATTAAACATCACAAGGCGAAAGTTGAATTTTGGCGGAGATATAACGCCATAAAAATGCAGTGTATTCCCGCCACGTCCAGCGTAAAGATTTGGCCTGCTGCATATCACCTGTCAAATGCCTATTGTTGTTGCAAGATGATCCCTCGCTGCTAAACATCAAAATGGATGATTAGGTGTTATAATCCTATTGCGGTTAAGATGCCGCAAAAAATATATTTTTCTTGTTTTCTCGGAACGAAAATTTTGGAAAGTTAAGCGTACGTTTTTAACTCCAAGTCGGCAGCCCCTGGAACCGATTTAGCTGAAATTTGGCCAGCTTATTGTCAGATTTGTTTTTCTTGAAAAGCGTGTCGGCGATTTTTGTTTTCTTTTTCAGTTTTCGAATAATCGTCATTTCTTCGAAGGAAGTGCTGATGATTTGTCCCCTCTGACTTTATCCTATTGTCTCAAAAGAAACAAATAAAAACTGAGACACGGTTTTTTAGTAGGACGTGTCAACTGAAGCAAATGCGATGGTTATCGTTCTCTTCCGACCATTCTTAGCGGGACTGGAGTTGACTTTACACAGACATATGCTTCCGCAAAAACGTCTCAATTGAAAAGTCTCTCTTACGATATTGAGATTTTTAAAGGAATGAGCCATAATCTGGAAATATTAAGCTTTCAGAAAATGTATGGTTTGTTGGGGTTTAGAACGTAATGAAAGCGTTAGAGAGATCAACGCGCGGAAGGTTCTGAAGGGTGTATATAAGGGTGTAGATAAATGTCGATTAATAGATTGACCATGATTTCGCCGCAAACAAGTAACAATGTGAGGTTTTCGATAGCACTGTCGTCTGCCAAAAATTGAACGTAGTTTAAGTACTTTTTTCTGATAGCTTTGTCGTATACTCCTGTAGCTGCCGTGTGCTTCTTGCCGAAGCACCTCGGCAAATTTGACAGGCTTTCATGTGTTCGCACTTATGCACTAATTCGCATAGCTACATTCGATATTTTTTAACAAGCCGTTGCATAATCGCACAAAATCAGTTAATTTTGTTCACGAAATCTTAAACTTATGAACTTTATTGTTGCATTATTTCTTTCAGAAATTAAACGCTGTAACTAATGACATCATGAATTGAATATAATCACATCTTACTCAACAATTTCTGGGACTTGACCAAACAACCATTTCTACACAAGCTCTATACAATCCCTACTTCAATTTGCAAACAACATCCCAATTTCCGCAGCACTTTCATAGCTTTGGCTACACTAGTTATTTTTAGTCTAGGTCCCCGAGCACGCAAGCAATGGCCAACGGTCATCAGGTTGTGTCCATCCAAATAAGAAATTGAAAATTTAGCGGGCTGAGAGAAAAAAAATCAGTTTGTTCAGTTGAACTGCCGCACTGTTAGCA
>OZ026600.1:1088200-1120700 GCA_964020085.1 Micromussa lordhowensis | reverse complement strand
TTTTTTTCTTTGTTTTCTCGGAACGAAAATTTTGGAAAGTTAAGCGTACGTTTTTAACTCCAAGTCGGCAGCCCCTGAACCGATTTAGCTGAAATTTGGCCAGCTTATTGTCAGATTGTTTTTCTTGAAAAGCGTATCGGCGGTTTTTGTTTTTTTTTTCCGTTTTCGAATAATCGTCATTTTTTCGAAGGAAGTGCTGATGATTTGTCCCCTCTGACTTTATCCTATTGTCACAAAAGAAACAAATAAAAACTGAGACACGGTTTTTAGTAGAACGTGTCAAGAAGCAAATGCGATGTTTATCGTTCTCTTCCGACCATTCTTAGCGGGACTGGAGTTGACTTTACAAAGACATATGCTTTCGCAAAAAAAAAACGTCTCTATTACGCTATCTCTTACGATTTTGAGATTTTTAAAGGAATGAGCCATAATCTGGAAATATTAAGCTTTCAGAAAATGTATGGTTTGTTGAGGTTTATAAGAGAAATGAAAGCGCTACAGAGATCCGCGCGCGGACGGTTCTGAAGGGTGTGGCTGATACCTTAATAGATTGATATCCAGTTCGCCCTGAATAAGTTACACTGTTAGGTAGATACATGTTGATGAATAGACTGATCAGGTCGAGTTCGCCACAAACAAGTAACACTGTGGGGTTTTCGATAGTACTGTCTTCTGCCAAAAATTGAACGTAGTTTAAGTATTTTTTCTGATAGCTTTGTCGTATAATCCTGTAGCTGCCCTGTGCTTCTCGCCGAAGCACCTCGGCAAATTTGACAGGCTTTCATGTGTTCGCACTTGTGCACTAATTCGCACAGCTACATTCGATATTTTTTGACAAGCCGTTGCATAATCGCACAAAATCAGTTAATTTTGTTCATGAAATCTTAAACTTATTGAACTTTATTGTTGCATTATTTTTTTCAGAAATTAAACGCTGTAACTGATGACATCATGAATTGAATATAACCAAATCTTACTCAACAATTTCTGGGACCTGACCAAACAACCATTTCTGCACAAGCTCCATACAATCCCTACTTCAATTTGCAAACAACATCCCAATTTCCGCAGCACTTTCATAGCTTTGGCTACACTAGTTGTTAAGTATAATATTAGTAAAATGTTACATACTAACCAACACATATGTCGTTATTCTCCTCACTCTCCCGGAAACCGTGTCGACAAGAGCAGGAGTAGCTTCCATCATTGTTTTTACATGTGGACGAATGTTTTTCGCACTCGTGAGTCCCAGTTTCGCATTCGTTGTTATCTTGACATTTAGGATTTCCATAAACAGAATTAGAAGTTCTGTTATAACCTTCCTTGCAGATACAGCTTTCAGAATTCCCAGTTTTTACACAGACAGCATGTTTAAACTTTTCACAGCTCCATGGCCTGCATTCTTCGGTAGCTGATGTAAAATAGAAAAGACAGAATGGTATACGACAAATAAAAATAATTAAGGAGGGAATGCTTGCTCGAAAGGGATGGGCGCTCGCCTCCCATCAATGTGGCCTGGGTTCGATTCTGGCCCTGTGCCATATGTGGGTTGAGTTTGTTGTTGGTTCTCGCCTTGCTTGGGTTCTCCGGTTTTTCTCCCTCCACAAAACCCAACACTTCAAATTCCAATTCGACCGGGATAGAGGACCCGCATGAAAACCAGCTTGGGATGATGTGTCTTCCTCTCTACATGATAAATATGGTATTTTATTTGCTTGCTTCAAACTAACGAACGAACAGTTTACAAAGTATACATTTGAGTTGGAGATAGCGATGAATTCAAAATAAACGAGCTCAAGAAATTAAGGCCAGACTCAACGCTACTATGAAGGAAAAGTCCAAAATATACATACATGCGCTGCGTGCAAATCTTTTCTGGATACTAGAGCTTGGTTGACTGCGTTTATTTTTAGCTGTCAAATCTGCAACAAAGTAAGAGAGAACAGATCTGTCTGGCACATTTGCTATAAATTGTCAAATTTAATTTAGGAATGAAACTGGTCATTTGGTTCAGCTCATACAGGAACGCTTGCTACACAAGCTAAAAGAACGAAGTTATAGCATAAACATTGGAGACCACAAAGCGTTTCACTTTTAACTTACCACACAGGCCAGATAAAGACTTGAGAGCTTTGTTATGAATCTGCAATGGCGTGGAACACTGAATACTCTGTCCATCTTGAATAACAGATAAATTATTTCTTATAAGTTTCAGTCTAAGATGTTCAAGTTTACAGTCACAATGGAATGGGTTGCCTTTCAGATACCTACAAAAAAAAAACAGTAAAGCAAACTATTAAGGGGGCTGACACAGTTTGCAGGCTTTTTGAGCACAACTTCCTTGATGGGTCAATATAACCACTTTTTTTAGGTGACACTACAATAAGGTGCGGTGGCCTCATGGTTAGTGCGCAAAACTCCGAATCAAGTGTTTCAGGTTCAAGCCCTGGCCGGGGACATTGTGTTGTGATCTTGGGCACGGCACTTTACTCTCACAGTGTCTCTCTTCACCCAGGTGTATAAACTTAATGCTGGGGGTAACCCTGCGATGGACTAGCATCCCATCCAGGGGGGAGTAGAAATACTCCTAGTCGCTTCATGCTACAGAAACCGGGATAATCCCCAGCCTACGACAACGGCTTATAACATTGAAATTGCCAATTATTAGTGCTCAAGATATGGTCATTTTCAAAGAGCGCGGGACTACCGCGCGAAGGTTAAAATATAACCGTTTGATTAAGTGTGAAGTTATGAACATAATCACTGTATCGTCCATGACAAACTTATGTAAATCTAATTTATGAACTATAAATATGAATTATCTTAAGTCATTGAAAGAAACTGTTACAAAGTATCAAACTTACACTTTTTCTAACTTTTCAAGGTGTTTCAAATCTTCCTGAGTTACATGTGTTATAAGGTTGTCTGCAAAATCTCTGAGGAAAAAGAACATGTAAACATAAAATTCATTAGTATTTTATTGCACATTGAAGTCACTAACTTTATTCGTTACTACTAGATACCAATAATGTTTTTTTACTTACGCTATCAGAATTCCCCTAGGTATCTCGGGTATCTTGCTAAGTCCACCTCGCCTGCACTGTAGCAGTTTTCCAAACTGAAGTATCCTACATCCGGGGAAGGCGCTCTTCTCTCCATTCGCAAGAGCTATCACAACTCCGACCAACACTAAAATGAGCAAAAACTGACGCCTGGACATTGTTTGTGCTTTTGTTTTCAAATATTTGTGTTGTCTTGGTTCAATTGTCGATGTGACGTAATAGAAACTAATGAGCAGCTAATTGGGTGCGCACCAAGCACGTCATTGCCGGATTTCATACGGTGGGGGTCTGGGTACAAGTCCGTGTATTATGGGATTAACAACACAAGACCCATATATTCTGAAAGAGCACACTTTACAAAATCCTTAAGTTTCGTGTTAATTGGGCCAATATTGAACAAGATACAGCCATTCAAAAACTTCAAAATTTGCAAAGAAATGTATGGATTTCCGGACAAGTGTCCGGCAATCCATACATTTGTTACTAAATTGTTAAGTTTTTGAATGGCTGTATCTTTTTCAATACTGGCCCAATTAACACGAAACTTAAGGATTTTGTAAAGTGTGCTCTTTCAGAATATATGGGTCTTTTGTTGTTAATCCCATAATACACGGACTCATACCCAGGCCCTCACGGTATGAAATCTGGCAATTATAAGCAGCCTACATCAGTGATTACGTATTCCTGATTGATGTGTTTTGTATAATAAGGGCGAAAAGCAAATCGCACTAACATCAAGCATGATTCGTTTTTTTTTCTAAAATGTTGAATGTTTTAAAACTAAAATTACTCGGAGTAAATTTTTCTTTTCAGACCTGAAAACGCGGCTGAGATTCAAGCTACTAAAGGAGGGCGGATCTCGGACAAAACGACCGGATTCCAGCTTCCGTGCGCTTAACAACTCAGGGGATTACTTTGGGAATAGACCTACATGTGAGATAAACTCTTTTTCCCTTCATCCTTTCCTCTTTATGAAGCATTCCAGAATAGAGAAAAAAACTTGAGCCAATTCCATACCCACACCATATTTCCTTTTTTCTCTCTTTCCTTTTTAATAATATCTAAATAGCAGATAACGTCTTTCTTGTAAACTGGTGAAAGAAATAGCAGATAACCTATTTATTATAGTTTCTTCTTCTTCTTCTTCTTTTTCTTCTTCTTCAGCTTTATTGTTTGCTCCTGGTCACTGTAGCAGAACCGGCCTGAGACGCAACCCCAAATATTGCGCGCGTGAAAATAGTGCGCCCAAGTTTCAAGCGCGCGCATACCCGTGCAATTTGACGTCAGAATACTATTTCAAAATACGCCAGCGTGTATGTAACAAAATGGCTCAAGCGATTTTTCTAAAAATCGTTGTATTGGCTTTCTTCCTATGTCCTCTTTGTCAAACACAGAGTAATGAAACTGCTTCTTTATTGAATGACGCCAAGCGCGCGTCGACTAGAATAAATGAAATGTCGGACAGCTTCCCAGCAGGATGCAGGTTGTATCAAAGTAGAAAACTTCTACAATGCCGTAACGCTGGGCTGCAATCCATTCCTCGGCTAAAACAGGAATGGAACATACTTTCTGTGTAAGTTAGGTTGTGTGGCTCGATACATTTTGAACGTGATGCCAATACTTCTCAACAGTCAGTGAAATATTTCCATCATTTACTCACCAGTGATCTTTCTACAAACAACGTCTCAAGTCTTCAATTCGGAGATGGCTACAAAAACGTTAAATCTATGTGAGTATATGGTGTGTTTTTAGGTTGTTGCGCTTTTCTTAAGTTCTCCAGAGTTGTTCAATTCACAATCTGATTTTTTTGACAGCAATTTGGAAGGAAACAACATCACGACTATAACAGAAGAAATAATTCTGGAACTCCGACACATTCATTTCCTGTAAGTGCATGAAAAGTTTTTAAATAGACAGTATTGAACTGTCTTCCCAAAATCAACAATGACTAGGAGGTCAGATCGGGTGGTATTTTTGAAGAGCTTCAAAATATGAATGCTAGTCACCTCGGTTAGGGCTGTGATAATGCAGATACTGTTTGGCTGTTCTGGGCGGGTTTGTGGTCTATACCGATCGGGCTTGAGAATTTTATTAAGAAAATAATCTTTTAGAGGTTGAAATATTGCTCAAGCCACGCCAAGATTGGCCTCATTGCTGCGGAGCGAGCGTAGCGAGCGTAGCAGCAGTTCATAATCTAAATATAAAAGAAAGGTAGAAAAATTTGAGATTTTGCCATGGTTTTTAGCCTCGCTTTCAGCGGACCACAATGCTTTGCGCTGTGGTAGAGCCTCGTTTTCAGCGGACCACAATGCTCTGCGCTGCGAAGAGCCTCGCTTTCAGCGGACCACAATGCACTGCGCATTGCCTCAATTCGAGACCAAGAACATAAGCAACTGATAAGTTCTAACATAACATAACATAAGATCTTCTACACTGTCGTCTTGCTTTTTCGAGTTTCGACGCCAGTTCAGGCGAGTGCCAGGGTTCAGCCAGGGTTCAGAATGCGAATTTTCGAAATTTTTGATTTCGAGACGTTCAGATAGAGCTTTTCGAGAGCTTTGGACGTTGAAGTTTACTACACGTTAATTATTTGAAATACCCGTTGAAAAGTCCTGTAATTCTGGATTAACTTGTAGGTCAACGCGTCACGAAATAATTCACAAGGTATAGTGGTGTCATTTTATCACACATTACATGCCGCAAGATTGATTCAAATGCCTGCAAAAAAAAGTAGAGGTCGTGTTTCTTTTCATCTGCAACGGCAAGGCGTAAGAAGCCGAAAGACTCGTTTAGCTCTGATTGGGCTGAAAAATTAGCAGAGAGTGACAAAGGCTCTTACTTCGACCAGGAGCAATGGCTAAATGAACGAGCAGCCAAGCGCCGAATGCGATTCGTCGCTTTCCTCGTCAACATGTAGCGCAAGCCGGTCAAAAATTACGGTTGAAGAACCTCTTGCAGATCTGGAAAGCACTGAAACATGGCAAAAGTTCTATGGCCACGCTATCGTAGCCGGTCAAAGACTACAGGAGAAGATCAACGAACCGGTGACCTGTCGCTTTTGTCAGGAAAGCGCAGAACTTGTGAAGAATTTAGGAAGTAAAAACGGACGTGGTTCCATTTGGATGTTTCAGTGCCAGAAGAACGAAAGCTGTCCGTCGCACGAAACTAATCTTCCATTTCCGACGATGAAAAAAAAGTAGGGCGCTCGCGATAAATTGTGCATCGGTTCTTGGCTTTCGAGCTATCGATGGCGGTCACGCGACAGTCTCAAAGGATTTTAGTTTTCTTGGTCTGTCGTCGATAAACAGAAAATGCAGTGTATTCCCGCCACGTCCCGCGTAAAGATTTGGCCTGCTGCATATCAGCTGTCAAATGCCTATTGTTGTTGCAAGATGATCCCTCGCTGGTAAACATCAAAATGGATGATTAGGTGTTATAATCCTATTGCGGTTAAGATGCCGCAAAAATATATTTTGTTTCTCGGAACGAAAATTTTGGAAAGTTAAGCATACGTTTTTAACTCCAAGTCGGCAGCCCTGAACCGATTTAGCTGAAATTTGGCCAGCTTATTGTCAGATTGTTTTTCTTGAAAAGCGTGTCGGCGATTTTTGTTTTCTTTTTCCGTTTTCGAATAATCGTCATTTTTTCGAAGGAAATGCTGATGATTTGTCCCCTCTGACTTTATCCTATTGTCACAAAAGAAACAAATAAAAACTGAGACACGGTTTTTTAGTAGAACGTGTCAAGAAGCAAATGCGATGTTTATCGTTCTCTTCCGACCATTCTTAGCGGGACTTGAGTTGACTTTACACAGACATATGTTTTCGCAAAAAAACGTCTCAATTACGCTATCTCTTACGATTTTGAGATTTTTAAAGGAATGAGCCATAATCTGGATATATTCAGCTTTCAGAAAATGTATGGTTTGTTGGGGTTTATAAGAGAAATGAAAGCGCTACAGAGATCCGCGCGCGGAAGGTTCTGAAGGGTGTATATAAGGGTGTAGATAAATGTCGATTAATAGATTGATCAGGTCGATTCGCCGCAAACAGGTAACAATGTGAGGTTTTCGATAGTACTGCCGCCTGCCAAAACTTGAACGTAGTTTAAGTATTTTTTCTGATAGCTTTGTCGTATACTCCTGTAGCTGCCATGTGCTTCTTGCCGAAGCGCCTCGGCAAATTTGACAGGCTTTCATGTGTTCGCACTTATGGACTAATTCGCATAGCTACATTCGATATTTTTTGACAAGCCGTTACCTAATCGCACAAAATCAGTTAATTTTGTTCATGAAATCTTAAACTTATGAACTTTATTGTTGCATTATTTCTTTCAGAAATTAAACGCTGTAACTGATGACATCATGAATTGAATATAACCACATCTTACTCAACAATTTCTGGGACTTGACCAAACAACCATTTCTACACAAGCTCTATACAATCCCTACTTCAATTTGCAAACAACATCCCAATTTCCGCAGCACTTTCATAGCTTGGGCTACACTAGTTTAGGGGTTTAATTTGGAGTCACTTTGGTTCAAAACCGTGTCATTCTCTCAATTACATCGTTTACGAACAAAAACCCAAGAAGTTCTTTAGTTCGATCGAGGCGCGCTTTGATTTCAGAACAGCAGACCTAAAACATCTCACAATTTAACTTTAAAAAGCGTCTTAATGCTGATTACGTGATAACAATGCCTTGATATAAATTACATGATGTCTAGCCATAATGTCTCCTTATTCGTCAAATATCCTGAAAAGTACATCTTTTGTTTGCCCGCCCGACGAATTCAGAACATTCTTTAGTACCTTTATGTTTTTGTTTGTCTAGGTCCATCGGAGGAAACCCACTTCACTGCGACTGTAAACTTAAATGGCTTCGCGGGCGGCTTCTCGGCTCAAACAACCAATTTCCGTACGTAAGGCATGTTCAGGATCTAAAATGTGCCACGCCATCAAGTTTGCAGGGAAGGATCCTAGTAACTCTCTCGGTAGAAGTGCTATGTGGTAAGAGCGGCGCATGCAGTAAAATCCCCAAACCTACACAAGCTAACTGTAGCTTTTACAGCCAGTAATGGTAATAGGACTGACTGGAGTCCAATTCGTGATAACAAAATCGGACGACCGCACAGCGGGAGTCCGATTTGTTAATCACGAGTAGGATTACAGACCGAATTGGACGACACGAAGGCTTATTACCAATTTATCATAAAAATTACAATTTCCGAAAAAAGAAGAATAGCCAAGTTATGGAAGATAGGGAAAATTTGCATTAAAATACCTACGAAAGAGATGTAAACATTCTAAGGCCACCGCACCTACTACCGGCAATTAGGCGCCAAAAACACAAAAGCAAGCGTGTGCACGCGCGCACGTAATTGAATGCGATTGGTTGATTTAAACTACAACTTCGAATGTGATTGGCTTATTGAACTGTCCGATAACAAACTGTCCAATAACAAACTGTCCGATAACAAACTGTCCGATAACAACTTGGCAAGTGAATTAGTGGAAAATAGGAGTTTTATTTAAACCGATCGCAATCGAGGAAATTGTAATTTTTATGATTGTAGCTGTTATCTAGCTCGAATTTTTCCCCAACAGCGCGCGCTCTCTTTGGTCATTCGAAGTCACTTGCCAGGCGATGAGACCTTTTCCCACTAGCCCCAGTTTCCCTCTGATAGCCTCTGAGCGGACAAAACTGCCATAGTCCACCTTAGCCCGCAAAAAAAATCAACCAATAAGAGCACGCGTTAGATCCAATTAAACTTCACTGTATGTTCTTTATCTTATTCTTATATCAGCTATATGTTCTTATATCTCCATTCGCTCCGACGAGAGCTGTTTTAAGAAGTTTTAAGGTGATTCCCGAGTTTTGCATTGCGCATTCGTACTGCGCACGAATTTTGCGTCATCAGCGCGCGCACATGAGCGCGCGCGCGTACAAAACATAAGAGATTTCCTTCAAACTAAGCTCGATAGCGAGATAAAAGCTAATTTCCTCTTAAACGAGCACGGTGACCCCCACTTTTTATTTTATAAATTCAATGAGAACAATATCCGCAATAACTGAGAAAAAATTTGGCAGAAATCTATGGCTACTTTTTTGGCAAATGAAATAAATGCTACAGATAGAGACGTAACGGGCCCATTAGAGCAAGTCCGAATTATGTTTCCTTGAAAGGATAAAAATATCAGTTAATAATGCAGGGTATTTGAAGCCATTTCTTCTGGGACGTAGATGAATAAGCAATCAAAGACAGTCGAATTCTGTGTGATATAACACGCCGCATTGAAAAATAATCGAGCTTATTTGTTGCGCACTGAGATAACCAAAAGTCACCAAAATAACCATATTTGTCAGCATCGTGGCATGAAAACAAGCACGGTGACCTCCTCTTTATTACGTTTTTAACATCTCCTTGTACTGTAATGACACCATACCAAGTTTCATCGGAAATCTATGGCGGGTTCTTTTACCCGGGAATCACCTTAAAAAGAACATGTTTGCCAAGATTTTTAAGGAACAACGATGTTTGCATCAGTTTATCATTTAATCGAATCTTGTTTATTTTAAATGTTTATATTTTTTAGCTTACTATATTTATTAGATTGTAAAAAGTTTGGTGTATTTTATGAGGGCTACATTATTATTATTATTATAGGGCTAACGCTCGAGGCGTCAGCTTCCGAATCTCTTTACGGTGGACAATTCACATTATCAAACCAGTTGATAAAACCAAATTATCTTGTAATACTCCCACCGACGCAACACCACAGTTTCTTTAGAAACTTGCCCCCTTTGTTCTTTATCTAAACTTACTTTGTCCTATCCAAATCCTATGCTGTGATTGGCTACCCGAGGGGGCAAGATGACGCTTTCTAGTAACAAGCCAGTCACTGCTCATCACTGTCCATACAGAGCGAGAAACTGTACAAGGGAGAAACCCTTGATGACTTTGTGTTCATCATCTGCCTCCCCGGCCGAAGTTAATCCTCGCCCCAACTCAATTATTACCCCGTGAATCAACTCAGCCCCTATGTAATGAGAACAGTTATCATTTAATTTAATTTCTTCTCTGCAACTAGGCTCCAAACCAGAGGATAGACTTCTAAGGTCTACGACTTCAGTTCCCAATATTGAGGAGGAAAAACTGACCAACTCGACCTCAACAGCTAAACTAGTCGATGCACAACAAAAAGCTATGGAGAAGGGGCGAGCTGCCGAGATCATTGGAGTGACTTTAGCTTTCGCTGCCGTTATAGTCATCATGTCTGTTTTTTTCATTGTCATTTGATGTGCATGATATCTCCTCGAAATATCAGTTAGTATTCGCCCTAATTCTTGCAAATTATATAAACCAGTGAAAATTGACTTGGTCAGACAATAAAATAATAAAGGTCTTTACCAAAGGCAGTTCGTCAGGTCAATTTTCATTGTTTCCTTCCATCGTGCCGTTTCACTATTTCACAAGACTTTATTCATAATATTCTGATCTAACATTAAAAGGGCTAATTCACGGCACTGTAAGCATCTTTGGTTATCATTGTAGAGTTCTAAACTTCAAATTGGCAGAGTAAATCTGGCATTGGCAAAACCACGGCCACATAACGGAACAAACTCGACTCGACTCGTAAATGACACTTTCGTACAAAATGCGATAACCTTTTAAACAGTAAGGTGGACGTTTTTCAATTTTACCCAAATGCAATCCGTGTTAACCGTCTCCAAGATGTCTATTCATGTACATTATAGGCTTTTCTGTATTTCTTTGATTTCCTCTACAAGTGAAAGCCGGAACGCTAAAATTGTGACCTTGCCCCTTAAAGTCTCAAAATAGTAGGCCGCGCGTGGTTGTTTGAGAGCCGATTTATCCTAATCCAGGTTTAAAAGTTAATTTGGGTTTTATCCCCGCCGTTTCAAAGCATTTTTCACAGCGAATTTGTTGATTCAGTTGACGTTGTCAAATATTGAGAATGTTGGACTAAACAATTGAAAGAAATGATTATTATTAATTAAGTTATTTTAAAGTTATTGCTGATCCTGGATTAGCTTAAGCCAGCTGGGAACAGACAGGCCCCTTTGGTGGTTGTCAATACCCGTTCACACTAAATAACCATGTTTTTTAAACCAAATATGATAATTGCGTAACTATTGGACATGACAGCTGCTAAACATGCTTACATTTCGGCGTGAACGGGGCCTTAGTCGTGTTTCGATCAATTCACGTTGTCAAACCTGAGCAATACAACAGGTTAAATACTGTACATGTTTGGTGTAAGGGCACTGTTCCACATAATTAGCACCAACAGGCGCCTCGCTAGCAGAAAGCGCGCGAAAACATGTAGCCTGTGGCAAGCGTGAGCCAACATGTAACCAACAAAAATCGCGGGAAACTTGTCATAAGCGACAAGTTACACGGTAACCTAAAACTGGGGGCGAGAGCGGGAAAACGTGTAGCTACCAGCAACTTTTGACTTTTCCAGCCTTGCCATTGGTTACATGTTTTAACGTTTGGTCAAATTCGCTCTGATTGTAGCTTAGGTAATTTTTTCTAACCAATAATAAAGCGCAGTTAAAGTAGAGATGGAACGGCTCATAATTACTCCACAGGGGTTCAACAGCAGCCCCAGAAAACCTCTTTTCTAAACAAATAGATTCTGAGGCTCATTTTTAAGTTTAAAGGTGCTGTTTCTGATACTGCAGAACTAAAGATTGTTCCTATGTCATTTTTCCCTTCGATTTGACAAGGGACTGCCAAAGCTGTGAAAATCCATCCCAACACACTCACAGTCGAGAAAAACATAGAACCGAGCACATTTTACATGTAAATAGTTACTTCAGTGAATACTTTTGTTGGGTGCCCCTGACATTTGTTGCACAAAACAAAATAATTGAAATTTCTTCTACATGTGTTGACCAACTCCAGACAACATTTTCCACAACAGCATCAAAGATCACAAGGTAGCTTTCGGACCATCCAAGGGCTCGGAAGCAATTGGTGTCAAATGACTTGTTAAGAAATACATAAACAAGGGCTGTAACAGGGCAATAAACAACAGAAGATATATCCTTCGCTTGCTTGCTCTAGCGATGCCATCTGGAGCTGATTCTGGTACAATGATTAACCTCAAGGTGCGGACCTGCAAACGTAAGGTAGCGAAATGATGTGAGAGAAAATTAGCTAAAGGAAATTATGGGACGCAAACTGGATTTCAGAAACCATGATTGCTGGGTTAATTATCCTGCGACTGACTAAATTACCACGAGACCTTTCCTCCTGTGGGGATTTCTAGAATTACAAACTTATTCCGAGAGGGCTGGAACATTTTGACTTGAGAAAATATTATTAATAAAAAAATGTCAAACTGAATTTGAGTAAAATAAACTCCGAATCAGACATTTTGGGTATTTTTTGGCCACATCAAGTTGTTCGGTTTCACCACGTGTATTCTCGTGTGCTTGTATCTTGCCAAAATACAAACATTGCCTTGGTCAAAGTTGTCTGATTTTCAATCTCGAAGAGTTGTCATGTCTCAAGGACGTATTCTAATGCTATCTTAAGCACTCGCGTTGAAACATTCATTTGAAAATCAAAACAGTTATCTTAAAGTAGAAATTTGCAACTGCCAAACTTCCACTACAACTCATTTTGAGAAACAAAGTTACCATATAGGTACGTGTATCCTTCTCAAACGCTTCAAGCAGAGTCATATTGCCGCTCATATAATCGAGGAAACCATGTATAACATGTTTCAAGATTTTAAAAATTTCTGGTGTAGAATGCCCCCCCCCCCCCCCCCCAAATCTGGAAAGGTGACAGGAATTCTCACTCGTTAGCAAATATCAACTTGAGAGCTTTGCATCGCAAGTGGTGTGTGTTGTAGAACATTTTAGAATTTTTGCTGTGCCATCACTTCTACATGTACATGTACTGAGCTACATGTATTGACTGGTAGCGTATCACTTGTTTTATGCAATAGCCAATAATTTAGGGACATATCATACAAAGACGGAATATAATGAACATCTGTACCATGAAAAATCCAATGCTGATACTCATCCACAGAAGTATGAGGTAATAACCAACAGAGTGAAACACAAGACCACCCAGGCAACTCACAATCATCCTATAAAAAACAAACAAACAACGGGAAAATGATTTGCTTCCATATGAAGAATGATTTCTTATCTAAGCCAGTTGGTGTGCTGGGCCATTTTTACCAGCCTTTAGCTAAAATAAAAGCAATTTCACCGTGATGTTTGGGAATGTTTCGAATTCTTCGTTTTCTCCTTATATTTTTGATTGACAAGTGCACTGTTCATCAACACTTGAGTGTTTTATTACATTTTCAAACACCTTGTCTCGAGGTAGGTCAAAAAGGCTTCATTGTGTATCATATTTCAGTTTCAAAATATCTTCTCAGTGCTTTTAGATCAAGCTTGTTCAGACCATAGTTAATGTTCAGACCAAGCGTAGAAAGGCTAGAAACATTGACTTTGTTCACTGCATGTTAATTAGTTCACCTTGCACCCAAGTAAATCTCTTCAACTTGATGTCACGTTTGTGTGAATAATAACTACAAGCCAAACCAGTCCAACAGCAGAAATTCTTCTTCATTATATAGCTCCCACCCCAAGCTAAAGAGCAGCAGCACCCCCCCCCCCCCACCCTTTGTCCTTCCGGATGATAATCCCAAGAAACAGAGACCTGGGAAACGTGAACAAGCCAACAGTTTTTATTTATTTATTTATTTTTTTTTTGGGGGGGGGGGGCTTCATTATATGTCAATATTATACTTACCCAAAGTATTTGTAACCACAGAATGCTAGGAGATCAAGTGACTTGATCTCTGCTTGAACATTGCAGAGGTACAAAGAAAAGAGAATGGCCATGATCTCAACAAAAAGCCACACCAGAGCTGAACTGGCTGTGATGCCCAGCTGTTCTGGGGTGAATCTGGCAAAACAAAAACAAACAAAGTTACATTTACACATTTGAACAAATAACAGAAAAGAAGTCTACAGACAAATTACAAAGCACATCTGAAATACCTATCTATACCTACATATCACATCAAACAGCCATACTTGTCCAGTACTCCGACAAATTTATGCATAGCATTGTATTGTATTCTATTGTATTGCGTCGTTCTCAATTGTATTGTATTGTTAATCTATTGTTATGTGGATATAATACAATACAATGGTGTGCATAAATTTGTCGGAGTATTGGACAACCCTCCAAACAGCGGAAAACTGAACATGGCTGGTTTGAAGAGTACATGAACATTGTGTCAGCTCATACTCGATGTAAGCTGCACTTATCAGAGCTTTCAATAAGATTTGAAGATAGGTGGCTACCTCAGAACACCAACCCCCAGAGTAAAATGAGAAGCCCAAGAGAATATCTCTCTGGTGAATTTTAGAAGCTAAATATACCCGCTGAGGTTCAACAGAATACCCGCCAGTGCTCCAGCGGGTGCTGAGTCTTATTGATAACACTGCTTATTACCTGTTTTGTGTTCCCATGACTAGTCCAGCAACAAGAATATATGTAACAAAAGCCATCACTGCCAAGGCAAAGACAAACTAAGCTTTATTACACACTGAGCCTACATACACAGTACTCTACTCTTGAGTGCACTACAAAACTGCATGCATATAAAGTGCATGTAGTAAATACTTACACATTTTACATGCAGTAAAAAAATCAAAAGATTTTAATTCATTAAGTGTGAATACCGTTAGGTCTCCTTCATAGCTGCTACCGACTGTAGGTTAATTATCAACCAATTCTCGTGACTTAGAGTGGCTGGGCCTTAGCCAGAAAAAAAATATGATTGAGGCCATTGTCCAGGGTTTAATTCTCTTCCTAGATATTTAGGGTGTTCATTATGACTGAAAACAACAAAAACAAACAACAATGACTGAGGAAAGTGCATTGGTTTGCCTGTTATTAGCTACAGTCCAGATTGGAGAGAAGTGTTGCATGATGACCTTAATAAAGGCTGCAACGGAGGCTATGTTTGTGGACAGTAACACCTGTAGAACATAATATTTAAGAACACTCAAATTACTGGTTTCAATACTGATCACTATAATTGTCTATTGAGCTGTCAAAATCTTCAAACATATAAAAGAGTTAAATGACTTCAGGTTTCTGAAATTTTATGTCTAAGATTTAGACACCCCCTGATTTAGAATACCCTGACTTGTGTATAAATATTTCTCCCTCCTTCGGAACATTGTGTTTACATGTACGCCCATCAACACCCATCATGGCACTCTTCAAAAAGGCTAGGGGTGGGCGAGTGTGAACGGGGGGTGTCATATTTCTATATTTTTTGGAAAGCTAGTACTTGTCATCTTAGATACATTATTTGAAGTAGATCAGTATTAAACTGATATCATACCTGGTATATACAGATCAGGAGCATTAATTTCATATCTTGGAGCCACAGGTTCTGACTTATTGTACTGAACTGACCAGTTCTAGGAAAAGTAACAGCAATGTTCATTGCACTGATCATTAAATGCATGTATTAAAGAAGCTCTGAAGTGGGGTTAAAAGTCATACAAAATTAATTTCAAATTGAAATAATATATAATATATTAAATAATATATTGCAACATGAGAGACAATGTTTAGCCACATTCCTAAACACTGAGAAGAGAGTTGAAAGTACAGCATACAACAGAGATGTGTGATGAACTTCGATGTGCTTAGAAAAGTGGTAGAACATTGTCTTATTAAGATCAGATATCCAAAAAATGACACAGTTGTACAGCAAAACTGTTGGCTTCTCATTGCCATCTACTATGCTTCCCAGTTGAGTGCAACACCATGTAAGTTTCCACACAAAGTTTTGACGTTTCGAATGGCAACGTCGTTGTCTAAATAACACAGTCTAATGGTCATTTCATTCAAATAATTCAGTGTCATGCAGCGACTTGTTATGTCCTCAACTAAATCTTTAAAATGGTAAACAGCAGCACTAACCAGACAACTCGAAACCATGAAGGTTATCCACTTGTCTCTCACATACTCAACTTTAACTTGAAACTCCATGTTGGATGTTAGAGCTAATGATGCGAAAAAACGCGCGATATAATCAACAATAATGGAAAGCACAACCGAGCCAAAGTGTGCCACCTAAGTGCCGAGTCGAGTCTTTGCATGCTTTGTTTCCATTAGATACATTCTCGTTGCCATCGGAAATGTCAAAGTTTTGATGTGAAAATTTTGTGTGGAAACTTGCGTGGTGTTGCACTCAACTGGGAAGCGTAGTAACATTCAGTACACACAAGCAACAAAATTAACGCAGTTTTAAAAAAAATTTAGTACATACTTTGTGTGTGAAGGGAAAGACAAGCAGTCCCAGCTTTTTGACAACGTAAGAGGTATCTACAGCGAAGTAATACTTTAATTTTGATACTGAAACGAAGCGGTCAATCTGAAAAATAAGCAGAAATATTTCAATTATGACTAATTGATTAATTAATTTAAAACTTTTTCTTTGAGGAAGTTGTATAAAGTATCACTACAATCCCCAGAAACCTTCACTTTGTGTTAATTAAGACAAGTTTTTTAAACCCAACTGCGGCTTTAAAATTTTAATAATGAAGGAAAGAAGAAATACATTTGGTAGTTGTAGTGAAATGATGACATTGTTGAAGTCTGCTGTTATAGTAAGGAATAGAGTATGTTGCGCTATTTTTTTCATACACAACATCTCTTCCAAATGTAAACTTGAGTGGCGTGCCAAATTTTGAACAAATATCAGCACAAGGCTGGTTATGTGAATTTTATATTACCTAATAATAATAAGGAGGACAATAGGCTGGCTGTTGAAAGCTCATATTTTTAATAATTTTGATCAGAAAATGCTTTATTTAATTTTATTAAAAATGGATATATTTTATAGAGCAGTACTACAGAAATCACAAGTCCCCATTTAGAAGTGAATTTTACAATGCCCACATACATGTTTCTCGACATATTCTTTTCCTTGGCTAGCCACCGCTGCGCCATAGCCAACAGCCACATTGGCCATTGGACCCTGCAGAAATTCATTTCCAGCAAACTGTCCAAACCCCCCTGGTATTCCTGGCATTCCCTGTTGTTGGTCTGTACTTGTGTCCTCAAACAGGGGGGTGGGACCACCTTGACTTCCATATGGGTTCCCTCGGTGGTGAGCTACAATTAAAACGAAATTATAAAATAATTAACCAACAATCTAAATCATGGTTGTTTCTAGTGGTCATAAGTCAAACATTACCAAAAAGATATAAATTAAATTAAAAAAAGAGAATCAGGTGGAGCTTGTTTCAAAATTATGAAGTACATACAGATAGCCAAAAGCGGTAAATTCCGACTGAACGTCCACAAACAAAATGGTTGAAATATAAATGTGCACTCTAATTGGATGACCTGTTCTATTGCATTAGGCTACAATCACTCTATAAAGCTTGGAAGAGATCATTTTAACATGTGACTGTACCCTTAAATTTGTCTCTGACCATGCACACACACAAATTAAGCATTTATTTCTATAACTATTTTTCACCACTGCATGCATCCTGGAAATGTGTTATAAAACAGTGCATACCTGCTTGCACATTCCTCTTCTGAACAGGCCTTCTTTGATCATACATATCGCGGTTATCTGAATCACAAAAGGGGCAGAGTCACATAATATAGCAACAGAAAATTACTGGAAATCATCACCTGCGCCATAGACAAAATTTAAAAAAGCCTAAAATATATATACTTACGATTAAACACAAAAATTAAAAATAAAACATGCATGCGTTAAGTTAATAATATATGTTATAAACATATTTCCCATCTTGTAGCAGTATCATTATACTTTCATTATGACCATTTTCCTGCACTAAATTGTACATTATTTAGCACAGTTTACTACTAACAATGCTTCAGCACACAGCTCTACATGTGGGCTTAACTTTATTACATTTTATAATCAATTACAAATTAACCTAGGCTTTATATTTAAATAATTTTGACTTATCGGTACATTAAACCATTCAAACTAGTTGTGAATCAATATAATTTAATTGTGCACATAGCTTAATGACATGGCTTTCCAATAATAGTAAAAACTGGTTTTCAAGAGTCGGAAACATCAGTTTTAATTGCAAATAAGTTTAGTAGAATATTACTAGAAGTTGTTTGAATATGGGTGGTGGATAGTTAACCTTAAAAGATCAGACATTTTACAGCTCCTGCCTCTTGAGAAATCTGAGTTACGCAATTTCAGATTACTGAGGAAGAGGCAAAAAAACATTCCAATTTTCATAAAATTTAATAGTTTTAATTAATGTATAAATGACTAGATTTATAAAAATGTGGTTAACATTTTATACACATCATCACTGTTTGTGTCATTTTATTTCATTTGCTTTCCATCCTCATTTCTTTTGCATACAGTGTCGACATGTCTACTTTAATGTACTAAATGATCACATTGTATGCAATGTAGTTATAAATGTGGAAGGCTGAAGTTTTAACAAGATTTTTTGTCAGTTTGCGTACGAATAATTAAATACCATGACTTTACTACAAATATGTGTTATTAATTAATAACGACGTTGTCTTCAATTATTACATGTATGTACTGTTTAGTCAAAAAAAACTAAATCAGAGGGAAAGATAAAGCTTTTTATTATTTTTTTGGGATTAGTGAAGTTTAGAGTTAATAGTCTTGCAATATTTTTATGCAAAACAAATTCACCACAGATACATGAACATGTACATCGAGAGCATGCAACATGTAAGAAAGATTAGTAGAGAAAGAATATACATCACAGATACCATCGAGTGGTGAACGTCTGCGAGGAGTAGTTTGCATTGGGTAGAAGTTAGAGTCTAGAGAAAAAGCAAAGATGAAACTGTGAATAAAATGATTTTAAATACCGGTAGGTTAAAAACTAAATCAGGATATTTTTGTACAAACATTTACGTATGGGCCGAGTCGTAAAGTAAATTTTGTTTCTGTAAGCAAGAAATCTGCCAACGCAAAGCGCAAAATAAGTGTGAGGATCCCCAGTTTCAAAAACTTGCCAAATTCTTGTTGATTGTCAAAATTTCACTAATCTTCAAAGAAACTGAGGTGAACAATTTTCTTTTTTTTTAACCATTTAACTGTCACATTACGCAAAACATGCCCGGATAAAAATTACAATGATAAATAACTTGGTCTGCTAGTTTAGTTTGGTATGCGTGATGGCAGCCCAAAATCTTTTTTTAACCATGATTGGGGTGGGGATTTGCTCTCTCCCTATTTTTTGTGCAGCCCGGTCCATCTGACCCTTGTTAAAGTTATTTCACTGGAAACGAGGAATATGAGCGGTGTTATTATTCAAATGTTTATGACTTGTACCAACAGTCTGGTTACTCCCAACAATTTTGAAAACAAGTGACCTCAGAGAGACAAGTCTCTTTCAATTGCAGATACGGAAGCCAGCGCAAGTAGCGCAAGTGGCAGCTCCTCAAACAAAAAAAAGAAAGAAGAAAAGAAGGCAAAGTAACTATTCTTGCATAAATATTTGTGCCCTAGATGTTTTGTTGTCTCTTGTGAAGAACACAATTAGATGGGTTTGTGACTAATGTATATCTCAATCAGAAACATTTTGGTTAAAACATGTAGGTTTGATGTGTCCACTGCTAAAAGTTGGAACTTGCAAATTTTTTGCCAATTTCTTTTTTCACCAAAAAATTGGAAACGTTTGAATTCCCTTAAGTGCGACCCGGCTCTATGTGCAAATAGCTTTAGAGATAAAATCAACCAAAGGCAATACACTAACTGTACCTTGACTGATTCTCAAATTTGTTCAAATGATGTTGCTGACAAAAATAATATATTTTATTACTTAAAAGCTTCTCTGTGGTAAATCACAGTGGGTATCTTTGCAAATTAAAAAAAAAATAGTCGCAAATTATGTTCAGGTGAACCATACACCCAAATGCAAAAAAAACTCTCTTGATAATAATAATCACTAAACACAATGAATATGTTAGAGTAAATATTGTACATAAACTTGTCATGTGTTACGATCAACGTAAGGACACAGAGCATCAACACAACTCAACAACTTTAATGGCGGCCAGCGAAAGACCACAAGGTCTGATTACATAACAATAAATCATGTGATACAGAAATGCATGTTAATTTATGCAGTATCACAACATCTTCCCCTTTGTAAAAAGTGTCTTAACTGAGCCTTGTAAATTGCAACTGAGTTTCCTAGCAAATAAAAAAAACCACGTTCAAAATAAAGTTTCTAACAAAGTATACAGTCTAAGTCGCAAAGTCCTGAAAACGGGCTGGTGTTTTGACAGTACGACCACTCCTTGTAACAGTTGGAGGAGATGCAGCTTCCACATGTTCAGCAACAGGTTCCACAACAGGTGGGGGGTCTGTTTGTTGTACTGATTGTAGAGGCTCAGTACTGGTTTCGCAACAGGGTGGAAATCTGACTGCGGCACTGATCGCAGCTGTCGGCGATTTCGACGGTAGGTTCGACCACCCGATACAACCACAGGGGGGCCAATCATTTTCTTGCAAACAGCTTCCTTCCAGGTAGATTCTTTTGGCCTCTTCATCCTGACAGTCTGTCCAGGTTGCAACTCAGGTAGTGCTGTACCTTTCAGGTTGTAGTAGAACGCCTGCTTTTGCTTAGAGTTAATCAGTTTATCTTGCACATCCTGTGGGGGAAGTGACTTAGGCTCTAGTTGTTTACTTGACAGCGGTAACAAATTGCGTGTTCTCCTGCTGAACAGCCTTTGCGCTGGGGATGAACCAATATCCGTAGGCGTGTTATGATAGTCTAGGAGGGCAAGATAAGGGTCAAACTTTCCATGCAGGGCCTTCCTCATGATGTTTTCACAGATTTTTACCGCACTTTCAACCTTTCCGTTACTTGGGGGGTTCCGTGGAGAGGAAGTGATGTGTTGAAAGTGCCAGTCACTTGCAAACTTTGCAAACTCTGCAGAAGCATATTGTGGTCCATTGTCAGAAATGACAATTTCTGGAATTCCATGCCGGCTAAACTGCATTTTCAACTTCTCAATAACAGTTCTGGAATCTGTCACGTTAAGCTTATCCACCTCGAAGAAAGAAGAATAATAATCAGCAGTAATCAGGTACTGCCGCTGATCAAACAAGAACAGATCTGTGCCAACCTTTTGCCAAGGCCTTGATGGAATTTCATGGGGCATTAGTGGTTCTCGAGGCTGTGCTGGCTTGTACAAATTGCAGATATCACACTTGAGAATGAAATCTTTTAACTCTTTCAAGCGCGGCCAGTAAAAAACTTCTCTGGCTCGTCTAAGGCAGCCCTCAATACCAAGATGGGACAAATGGATCTTTTCCATCATTTCCTTTCGTAACTTGGCAGGAACAATGAGGCGCTCGCCCTTGAACAGCAAACCATTGTGGGCTGTGATTTCATCTCGAACTTGGAAGTATGGCTTAACCTCAGCTGGAACTTCATCCAGGGTTTTAGGCCAACCTTCTAGGACAGCGGACATGAGGATCTGAAGGATGTCATCCGAGGCGGTGCCCTCTTTGAATTCCTTCAGTTGTGCTTCTGAAATAGGGAGATCCTCCACAAGTACTATCTCCTCTAGCTCATTGCAAAACTCGGTCTGTGTGGGAGGTTCGTCGAGATAGGCTCGAGACAGGGGATCGGACATTACCATCAAGCTTCCTTTTTGCTCATGGATGTTACGTAACATCCATGAGCTTAGGAGGCAGTCGGATGGCACTCGATCACTCACTCACTCACTCACTCACTCACTCACTCGATTCTGATTAATTTATTCATTAAACCGGATTAAATCGTTTCTCCCAACCCTCCCCTGCTTAGTATGGTTCTTTTCCTAGGCACTTCGTGGTGTAGGTTCAGCAGGTTTTAGCGGGGTACTAGAAAGACGAATTTTTTGTCCGACAACATGGAGTTCATACATATGGCGGCTAACGTGGCACGAAGATGGTTTTTGGTTCAACTCGTGGAGTTGTAAAATTGACATTTGTTAAGCTAAGCAGCAGTAGCTGTAACAAATGGACATGGAAAGACAAGAAGCATAGCGCTTGTCAAAAACCCATGTGTAAATTTATATTGAAAGGTCAAGGTGTTTTTTCATTAGACGTAAACAAAATTCTCCGATTACAAGTCACGCTAAACTCACGCTATGCAAAGAATGTAATCAGAATTTTTTTTTTCGTATATTTGCTGAAGGGCAAGAGAGTCACGTTTCGCAGACAGTGTAAGTAACCGCGTTTTTTTAAAGCGTGGTTTTCAACCGCATACTGCGGTTCTTGTTCTTCCTGATTCGTGACCTGAAGGTTTTGCGTGATCCGTGAAGAACCTGAAATATTAACCGATATTCGTGATTTTACCACACAACTCTACGTGATTTTGAGACACAAATTCTCCGAATAGTCTATCGAGAGTGCCTTAGCCATGCAATATGCAACACGGAGCCTTGATTTAGCCATTCGCGATTTTGCTTCCTACAAACACTGTTTTTAATGTAAGAACAGGTCCTTACTTTCTTATTTTCATAATTCGGGAAAACGAAATTTTTTTTATCCGTGAACCGTGATCCTCTGTATTTTAGGTTCGTGAACCGTGCCAGAGACTTCCCAGTACGACCCTCTTGATATCTAAAGCTTTTAATCGGACATTGTAAACAGACCACGAGAAGATGGTAAATTGTTTTTTTGTTAGGTTATTTTTTTCAGTGCTGGCCTGATGGGCCGCTTGGCACAAATGTAGACTTTGACTTCCACCGTCTGAGTTTCTATTTGCAGAACAAGTGCTTGTGCCAAACGTTTCCCATGAAAATCACTTGATTTTCATGCGAATGACCGTGCAGGTGACATATATTTTCATACCAATAGTTTCGCTCAAAGACTCGTTTTGTCACAGGGCAAAAGTAAACTTGGCATTGGGCTATTCATCCATGAGCTGCTCAGAGAGCCTTTGATTGGTAATTGACATCAAGGTTGTAACGCTGTAAGCGCAGCAACATCCTCTGAAGACGCTTAGGAGCAGAACCAAGGTCCTTCTTAAAGATGGCTTCAAGGAGTTGATGATCTGTTTTAACAATGCACCACATCTCGACCATACAGGTACATATCAAACCTTTCACATGCAAAAACAACGGAGAGAAGTTCCTTCTCAATCTGAGCGTAACAACTTTCTGCTGGAGTTAGAGCTCTTGAGGCAAATGCAACTGGCTGACCCTCTTGAAGTAAGGAGGCACCAAGTCCACTGAGAGACACGTCACTTTCAATTGTGACTTCCTTATTAACATCATAAAACTTCAACACTGGAGCTTCACAAACAAGACTCTTGATACTTTGGACAGCTTCATCATGAACAGGCAGCATTCACCACTGAGCATCCTTAAGCTCCAGTCGCCTTAATGGTTCGCAGACACTGGACAGGTTTGGTAAGAACTTTGCTAGGTAAGTAACCATGCCAAGAAACCTTTTCAAGGATTTGGCATCTGTCGGGACAGGCATGTCATGTATGGCATGAACTTTGTTTGGGTCAGTCACAACACCATCCGCTGTGAGTAAATGGCCCATGAATGGTACACGTGATAGGCGAAGCTTAATCTTCTGAAGATTAAGTGTTAGATTCAACTCATGGCATCTTTGTAGAAAGGCGGTTAAATTCTGATCATGATTCTTCACTGCTTCATCTACTGTTTCTCCAAATCCACAAACTAGGAAATCATCGGCAATTACTTCAACTCCTTGGAGACCCTCAATGGCTTCGTGCATCGTCCGTTGCCATATCTGAGGTGCAGAACTAATGCCAAATGGCATCCTCAGCCATCGAAAACGGCCAAAGGGGGTGTTAAATGTGGTAAGGTAACTGGAGTTCTCAGTCAGTTTAACTTGCCAAAAACCACTCTTGGCATCCAAAACACTGAAAACGTTGGCATTGGTGAGACGAGAGGTGACATCTTCCACTGTCGGTAAGGGGTAGTGAGAGCGCTTAATTGCAGTGTTCAAATCTTTAGGATCCAAACAGATGCGAACTGATCCATCCTTCTTGGGCACTGCTAGGGCACTGGATACCCAATCAGTTGGCTCAGTAACAGGCGTAACTATCTTGTCAGCAACCATCCTGTCAAGCTCTACCTTCATTGCTTCCTTCTTAGGAACAGGCACTCTTCGTGGGGGATGAACTACAGGTTGCACATCCTTGTTGAGCTCAATGCTGTATTCTCCAGGTAAACAGCCAATACCTTGAAACACATCAGCAAAAGGGCTTAGTACAGGATCCTTTGTGACATTCTCAGAAACTGGTGACTCTTTCTTTGGAGCTGCAACAACATTATTGACAGAGGTATCAACACCAGGTACCATAATCTTCACAAGACCCATGCCTTGTGATGAATTCAAACCAAGCAAAGGAGTAACTTCTTGATCAACAATAACAAAGTTAAGTTCATGCTTGCTACCTTTATGTGCCACTTTCAGCCTTGCAAAACCAAGAGCCTTTCGCTTTGAGCGATCGTGCATAACTAGTGTGATGTCTTTAGGAACAATGCTAGCTTTACTGTAATCTTTTGTTGCCCTGATGTAATCCTGTAGTGGCAAGATATTTGCAGAAGAACCAGTGTCAATTTGAAAGGTTACTGATGCTGAACCATTCAAAGTAAGCGAAACAAGAGCTTGATCTTTACCACCGACACTATGAACGTAAAAGACTTCTTCTTGTTCAACCATGTGAACTTTTGCATCTTCAGACTTGCTTCGGCATTTGACTGCAAAATGGCCTTCTTTACCACACTTCTTGCATTTCTGACCTGAAGCTGGACACAATTTCCTTTCCAGTGCATGTGTACCACCACAAAACAAACACTCTTTAATCTTGGGAGGGTCCTTGCTGGGAGGTTTGCGGCGCGGAACTTTCCCGCGCTTGGGTTTCGATCTTTGCCCCACTGCATTAATATCTTCGTTAGCTGAAAATTCTTCTGAGATTTCTGTCGCTCGCAAGTGAGTAACTTGACTTGCTTTGATAGTTTCGATGGCTTTATCTAGGTTGAGGTCTCGCTTTCCAAGAAGTTTTTCACGAACTCTGTCATCCTTTACACCAAGGATTAGCCGGTCGCGAACGAGTGATTCACACAGGGCGCCAAAACCACATGACTCTGACAGCTTCATCAATGCAGTTATGTAACCATCAAGCGATTCATTTGACAATTCCTCACGTTTGAAGAAAACATATCTTTGGTAGGTTTCGTTACGTGCAGGGACACAAAGCTCCTCAAACTTTTCCAAAACCTTGTCAATTTTAAGAGCGTCCGACGAGTTTCCCCATTGAAAGGTTTCGTACATGTCTATTCCTTCTTTGCCGATCACATTTAACAACGAAGCCACCCGAACTTCCTGTGCTTTCTTGTGAATTCCAGCTGCTAGCTCGTAAAACTTCCATTCACAATGAAATGATTTCCAATTTTCTCCTTTATGCAAACGGTCGGAAAGATTCAACGGCGAGGGAATTTTCACAGTAGTGCTAACAGCAGCCATACTTGTGATAAAACGTGCAACGATCCAAACACACTCGAACAAAAACTATAGACTTCACTGAGCCTACAAATAACGAACGAAGCATTAGCTTGAAGACTTCCAAGCTGGAAAGTGATCCTTGATAATTTGGTCTAAATCCCGCTACCTGACACCATGTTACGATCAACGTAAGGACACCGAGCATCAACACAACTCAACAACTTTAATGGTGGCCAGCGAAAGACCACGAGGTCTGATTACATAACAATAAAAAAAAATCTCTTGATAATAATAATCACTAAACACAATGAATATGTTAGAGTAAATATTGTACATAAACTTGTCATGGCCCTATTCTCCCAGATGAGAGCTAGCAACTAACTTGTTAGGTTAGGTTTTTAAGTAATACTTTAGATACACAGCTACACAGTGTTAACTCTATGAATTGTGTACCAAATAAAGTATCTGTCTATCTATCTGTCTATGATGACAAACATAACAAGACATGTCTGACGATGACAGAAACTCTTCTACTGTAAATGTCTGTATCAACGCAACACTGGAATTTTTCTTCCCATTATATATACTACAACAAAAAAGACTCAAATTTGGTCTTAAAATCAGAATCAACAACTGATGCATTGTAGAGTATTTTAAAAGTATTCCAAAAGTTCATTGCTATCAGTTACACAGATTAGAGTCAGAGGATTAATTTAAATGTGTTAGCGGATTGGTGACGAAGAGACAAGTGCAATGAAAGTTGAGCTAGAAAAAACACAACTTTGTGCACAGCCATCATTTGGCTCAGACATGGGTGTAGAGAACAAGAACTAAATCATACACCCATTGCATTTTGTATGGACCAAAACACCAAGTGAGCTGGCTTGTTTGGTAGATAGTAAATTTGGCCCTGCATTCTGTAGCCTGTATAGCAAGCATTTCCGTATGAGCTAAAATAAAAATCTGGCCCTGTGGATGAGCTTTTTTGCATTTGCGCTGTACGAAAAGTGGGGTGAGAGCAAAAGGTTGAAGAAACATGATTGGGGTGGAGATTTGCTCTCTTCCCAGTGTTTGCACAACCCAAATGCAAAAACGCTCTTTTGCAGAACCCAATTTCATCTGGCTTATATGGGAACACTTGTTACACAGGCTATGCATTCTGTAGTTTAGCCTATACAATTCTCAAACTCATTAATAATTCATCAAGCTAAAACAAAGAAAATCACAACTGTGAAGGAGGTTTTGATACCCAGTCTTAATTAGCATAGATTTTGACGATTTTACCTCTCGATTTTCTCCTTAGTTTTTGCTTTGATTGAGAAGATATATCAAATACTCGAGACAGTGTTTTATCGGCTATCCAAACACCTCGAATTTCGTCAAAAATACTCCGCTACACGTCGTATTTTCAACTCGCTTCTCGGTGTTTGGATATCCCGATGAAACACTGTCACTCGTGTTTGATATATTACATAACATATTGTTCTTCGTCTTCTTCCTTACATGAACTGGCTCTACAGAGGTAACTAAGATCCGACCAGTCATAAAGATGTCTAACAACAATACACATGGGAAAATACAATCCTTAAAATTTACGAAGAGCTGATGCCTTGCTAAAAATGTTTACAACAAAATAACTGAAGAGAGTATTTGCTGACAGGACTGAATTTTGAAACAACAAATAATGAACACAAGCAAACACTGACTTCCATAAGTGTCCTTTCTGAATCATGTTGAATGGCTCTTGAAGTATATGCAAGCTTACATGTCTCAATAAAGCTCTGCCGTCTCCTGTTTGTTGAGTGAATATCAGTTGCCACATGAACAGTACTTTTCTATTTACTTCAATATCTGATGAAGCTTTCCCTGTTTCGAATTTTCGTGAACAATTGCATCTTTGGACATTAACGTATGTTTCTTATCGAGTAATTTTGATATGCACTGGCCTTATACGTTTCTATTAAAACCTAAAACTCAAATACAACACAAATACAAGTGAGAACGAGTACACTTTTGTAGCAACTTAAGTATCACAAGAAATTGATGGAGCAAAATTAAAAGTCTTATGATACGAGATAAGGTTAATCTCCAGGGTGCAATACTTCTACAGAAAGTATTAAAACAGAGAAGAAAAACACGAAACTTTTACCTGCCATCGGTGGGTCCATTATTCTGGATTCGTTTTAGACCAAGAGGCCTTTTTAAAGACTGCTTCCCTTCGCTTCCCTTATAGTGAACACTTCTCGCGCTTGCGCACAGCATGGACGTAACGTGGCAGTATTGGTGGGAACTGGGACTAGGAAACAATGTCTTCTTTTGACACATCTTTCGTTTTCCTAAGCTTTCTTGCGATGTCAATATCAATAAAATTATTTCCACCTTTTAGTGAATCTGTGAGAGGTTAAAAAGGAAAGGATGTACCCTTTTATCTGCGTTTTACATATTATTCCTCCGTTGCGTGATCACTGGATATCACTGACTAGTGTCACGCAGGTCACGCTACCTTCGTATTAGGAAGCAGTGTACCTTCTCACTGTACCTTCTCACTGTACTAGACTTCTTCATTTTCGCCACGTTTCATCGGATCTGTGCATTCTGGGAGATGGTCGACGTTCGATAACCAGGAATCCACGTAAACATGTAGGGATTTTAAACAAATTTTCGTCTATGTTGTGCAGGGGATTTCCGTGCGTTCATGTTTAGCTCGATCCAAGCATGCATTATTATATTAGCATAGTGATGGCGCTCGCTTGATCAAAATGTGCTCGCTGGCTCGCCAAAATACGCCTGCATTGAAGGCTATGCAGTGCATGGATTTGCAGACAGGCAACTGCTGTTCAGTTTTAAGTAGTTAATTATTTGCATTCTGACAGAAGTACCGTTCCTGCGCCGGATTCTGTGTGTCGTCCTCTAATAGGTTTGTTCTTGAAGGAGCAGTCAGATTTAGAACTTCGATTCTCAAACTTCTCGGTAGACTGAATGCAACTTAATTATAGTATGCGCTGCTCTCCTCCTTTAGTTTACATATCATCATTGTTATGAAATAGGTTATTATTGTCTGAATTGTTTTGAAATAGGTTGTTGTCTGATCACCAAATTCTTCCTAAATACGGTATAAACGGTGTCAAGAAAGAGCTTTACCCCCGAAAAAATGTGGGGAGTCCCCCAGGAGTTCAGTGTCGCTGCACAATAGCCCTTTTCACGGTTTATTTTTCTCATTTGCATTACAATGTAATCCAATATGGTTCGAAGCAATTTCAGGCAAAAACTACAAAATAGCCCGAAATTGCCTCACTATACATGCTAGATTTTTATTGTAAATTTGCAGATGAGCAACTTTAACAGTGAACAGGGCTATTCAGTAGCCTGTATATACACTAAGCAAGCTACTGCTAATTCAGGAATAGAGGCCAAAAGAGGCACGTGTGAAAGAGGCACGTGTGAAATTAAATTAAAGGCAACCTTCTTCCTGAAAGCCCTGGGAAGAGGTTTGTATGAAAGTTGCTTGGAACTGGTAGCACATATAGAATATTATAGTCAACAAGCAGGGAGCATGGGGCAGAATACAAAAAGAATTCAGATATGAAAGGTAAGGTGCAGAAATCCTTAAAGGAGGGAGATCTATAACGTCTGATCTATATGGCATAGGACTGATTAGCACCATAACAATTTAGCTACCATATCCCCCTCCTCCATGTTTTTGAGCAAGAACATCACCTTGCTCAAATTAAAGAGATCTATAGGGAAGGAGCATAGGTGTGAAATACCATAACCTTTTTCAGCTACCACTCCCCATTCCTTGGTTTTTAGCAAGAACATCATCTTAACTTGCTATGCTGTAGTATAATAGGCCAAATGCAAGCTTGAAATAAATATTAACAATCCAAAAGGATCAGTTGTTGCATGGCACAAGTAAACAGTAAAAACGTTTTAAATAGTAACAATAGTGCCAAATTAAACTCAATTGATAGCAGATGTTTTGAGCTTAACCCTTCCTCAATGTTGAATAAAGCCCTTACTCAGCGCTGAGGAAGGGCGGGGCCCCGAAACAGCTGCTTTCAATTGTTTAATTTGGCACTATAATTTAAAACTTTTTTAAATGCAAGCTTGACTATCAAACATTTTAACACAGTGTATTTTAATACATAGGGGTCTTATAGGAATGTTGATGACCTTGGTGCTGCTGTTTTTAAGTGCTCTAGATGTTATATTCTTCTTTCTGCCATCTCCAATTAATCCCAAGCCAGTTGTCAGGTATGTTGAAAAGTGTCCTCCTCATCGTAATATTTTGCCAGATAAATGAAATGATTTTTATTGTGGAGTTAAAGAAGCAGATCCAGGATTTTATAAATTTTTATGACAGTCTGGGGGTTAAATTATTTTTTTCCAATATATTATTCGCAGCAAGAAAAATACTTTGTGGTGGGGTTGCATTTTCAATTTCCTCTCCATTGACTTGTCTTTGCCCTATTGGTACAAGAGGATATTTTTACTTTTTAATTGTATTTCAATGATTTAGTGGTTTCGAAAAGATGAGTCCCAAGTTTGAAGGAGTGTTGGAAGTAAATAACATCTTATCAAAGACTCAGAGATTGTATGAAGGACAGCTGGTTGGTCCAGAATCTTTAGCTGCAGACAGTACAGGTGACCAAACTTTGGAATTAATCTTCTGTTTGATTTTAACATTATAGAGAAAGTGACAACCATGGTAGTAATATATTAGGAATTTTTGGCTATCACTTAATTTAAAGGAAAATGTACTTTTTTAGCTAGGCAAAAGGTCTGAACATGTCACAATCATTTATACAGGAACTCTATATACTGGCTTAGCAGATGGTAGAATTGTCAAACTTGAGGGAGACTCAGTGGTAGATGTTGTTCGGACTGGCAAACCACCATGTGGTATGTATAGTAGCTGTGACTGGTCTTCTTCAAAAGTTTAATGCTTGTTTTCTCTGCCAGGGGCTAATATACCATTGTTGTTAAACTCCATGGTAGAAAGAGGAATTAACTAATTTATTCTGGTTCTGGCTACAGGAACTGAAGAGCTTGAGCCCACATGTGGTCGTCCGTTAGGGATGCGTTTTGACAAATATGGAATCAACTTGATAGTGGCTGATGCATATTTTGGTCTGCTTGAAGTGAATCCCAAGGCCAGAACCGTGAGCACACTGGTACCTCCTACACCAGGAATTAATGGAAAGCCCTTTCGATTTGTTAATGATCTAGACATTGCACGAGATGGGACCATCTACTTCACAGATACGAGTTCTAAGTGGCAAAGACGCCATTTCCGACACTGCTTACTTGAAGGAGATGACAGTGGGAGACTAATGGCATACCATCCCAAGACTGGGGACATGGAAGTACTTATGGAGGGACTTCGTTTTGCTAATGGTGTCCAGATTTCACCGGAGGGAGACCATTTGCTAGTAGTAGAAACACTTACAGCTAGAATATTGAAGTATGAATGTCTTCTTTGTTCTTAAAATTAAAATTTTAAACTCTCTTTTCTTGACTCATGGTCAATTACTGGTATCACATTAGTATTTTTTAATGAGACAGACACTCTAGGTCACCAAGAATCCCTAGTGAAGTTTTTGTATTTGTGATCTATTGACTAGCCTGCAAAAATGCTCACATTTGGCGAAAACACGCACACGGCTCCTTTGCCTATGTACATTTTGCATGAGCAATAAATGCCCTGAAAAAGTGGGTCTAGAGCTAAACAGTGTTGACATTTCTTTCTAGGTATTACATTAAGGGAGAACATGAAGGCAAATCAGAAGTTTTCGCCCAAAACCTGCCTGGAATCCCAGACAACATCCGGCCGAGTAGTAAAGGGGGCTATTGGGTTGGCTTTGCTTTGCTACGAACAGACTTTAGTGACCTGGTCGCACAGTATCCTAGGGCTAGAAGCTTTATAGCTAAGGTAGGCATGTTATAACTCCATTGTGAACAGTCCTGTTTTAAAAGTTGTTACTCCCTGTGGATCTACTGACCTTTATGAAAAAACCAGTGCCCCATACTGCCATAGTCTATCAAGTTCCCTATAACATGAAGTTCGACTCCCCCTGAGTGGTGTGCTCACCCATCACACAATTAGTATCCCCATAATTAGCTTCACTGGCACTCATTAAGACATCTGGGTACACTGTGAGAGTGAAGTTTCTTGCCCAAGTACAGAGCACAGTAGCTTGAAAGTGCCAGGGTCCAGGACTTGAACTGGCGGGCACTTGACCTGGGGTTTCCCAGTGAAAAGGTCCGTGCGGATACTTGTCATCTCACTTAGGGGTAAGGCAAGTTAAAATCTTTAGACATGGTATTTCCTTCAGGACAATTCATGACAGATTTTGGTCTCACTTTGGGTGTTTAGGATGAAATGTTGCTATTTTTAGCTGTCAAGGTATCTCTTAGGGTTCACTTGAAGAAATAACAATAATGAAAGAACACTCTTTCTGCCATTATAAAGTAGTATAGGGGCCAACTAAAGCTCAATCATCACCAGATTGGTCTCCCTTAGGGGTCTAATCCAAATTTTCCCAATAAGCATGCCCTACCTTTTCAAATGGAAGTCCCTTACCACATTAGTACTCTATCCAGAGAACTGTGCATAATCATTAAGGCCACTGCACACCTCCTACTTTATGGATGTATCAAATTGTTATGCCAATTTTGATTGTGCCAGGTATTCTCTCTACCATGGATAGCAAGTATCATAGCTCCAAAACATGGTCTTCTAGTAGAGCTGGATGAGAATGGTCAAATCACCAGGAGCTTCCATGATCCAATGGCCAGTGTTATACCTAGCATCAGTGAAGTGCACGACGATGGTGATGTGCTGTACTTTGGTAGCTTCAACTCCCCATTTGTCGG
>OZ026600.1:1043200-1083200 GCA_964020085.1 Micromussa lordhowensis | reverse complement strand
TATTAATTAATATTGTTCTTTACTTTTTATCAGGACGAAGTTCAAATGAAATGTCTACAGTAGCTGTTCTCTCAACAAATCCACTAATAAGGCTTTATAAAAACTGCATTACTTCCCAACAACAATTTGGCATAATGAAATTAGCAAAAGAACGACTTATCGAGGATACAAACAGTGGTTTCTCATGGTCGCTTTATTTGCGTGACAAACGAGATGCTAATTTGGAGATTTTAAGAGACATTGTTATGCTAGCTGGAAACCTGACTGGGTTGCCATGGAAACTATCAGAACCAGTTTCTCTGACCAAATACACAGCCAACCAGAACTATGATCTTCATTATGACTCTGGATTTGTTACACAAGGCAAGAAAATGAAACGTGCTGCCACGTTTCTGCTCTATTTGAATTCAGCCCAAGGTGGAGAAACTATCTTTCCTCGATCTATAAACGGATCCAATGTTGGTCATACACCACTACAAAATAAAAAGCCTTTCCTAAAAGAGATCTGTTGTGATGCAAATGTTCTGAAGGTTGTTCCGGAAGCAAGATCGTGTCTGGTGTTTTTAATCATCTCATCAATGAACAAGGACATGGAGAGTTGAACCCCAGGTCAATCCATGGCTCCTGTCCAGTAATAAATGGAGAAAAATGGATTGCTCAAGTTTGGTTACATCATGAACCATGGGGCTTTAATGTGACTGATTTTTGGTAGTAGACGGCATCAAGCAACACAAAGACACATACCTAACCTGTACTTGAAGGAACTGGCCAGAGTCCATAATTCTTCTCTTCCTAGTTTCCTTCTTTCCTACATTCATGCATTCTTTCATTCATCATTGATTTATATTTATGCATATATTATAAAATAATTTACAATGGGAAATCAAAGAGGATATATAGGTTGGTTGTTACTCTGAGTCACACCTTGAGCTGAACATCAGACATTCATTTTTTTTAGTTCATTTATTTTATTTGCTTTTATAAATTATAATACTAAATTACATATAGTTATCATACATTTGGCAGGCAGTCCAGGAAGCTATTTTGCTCATTTAAAGGACTGCCTTAAGAAAAGGAGTAAAAACTAGAATGTAAACTGTCAATGGCAGAACAAAAACAGGAACAGACTTTATTGCGATGAAAAAAATAAACGCTTCCATTTTTTTCATTTAAACAAAGGTTTATTTAGCAGAGAAATTTCAAATAATCATTGACCACAAAATGTCACTTGTAAACAAGAGACCTGAGCTCATTTCCAAACGCCGCTATGACAACATTCTCATGGCATGAGAACAATATTTACTCTCATGGTGGCATTTGGAAATGAGCTCAGATCTATGAACCTCAAAGCAGATCTCACATAGCACAATACGACAATACGACTAATATGACTAATTGTTCGCAGATCACCACTAAAATTACCATATACATGTTGTACATATGAAAATGGAAGGTGTATTAGTTTCAGAAAATATCCTTGCCTCCCCACAGAAGTGATTTTTTTCCAAGATCCCTCACCGCTCTGGAAATTACAATTAAACTTGATACATTTCTTTAAATGTTTTGGTCTTAGTGAACCCCCCCCCCCAGACCCCAAGAAATTCCAATCCTTCTGTGGGGGGGGGGGGGGAGGGGGAAGTAGGGATATTTTCTGGAACTGCACAAGTTCCAAGTTCATTGAATGAAGCCTGTCCGATGATTGCCTCAAGGCGTGTGAAACTCAGAGTTACAACCAACTTATGTATTGATCTATAAAAATTGAAAAGCTAGGGAAACTAATAGAAAAGTTGACAACTAGTTCAAGAAAAATTCACACGAGAGAGGAATATTAGACGAAACAAACTTGCCTGAAGAAAGCTAATTCACAAACATGTCCTCGTGCTTTTCTTCCCTGCAATGAATGGCGACTGACACTAAAATGGATGTGTCATTTTATACCACTTTATATAAGGTAGCTACATTAAAATTCATTCTATCTATGAGAAATATGCTGTGCACAAAAGGAATGCACTGCACATTGCATTTGTGTGCTTTGAATATATAAACAGTGAGAAAAGAGAAACTTCTCATTTTAAAATCTCTTCACTGAGCCAGTTGAGCAAACAATGTCCAGATCCTGTCAATCCTTTTTACTGGTAAAACATTAAAGAGCAGTGCTACATTTAGTTTGTTATGTTTTAACACTACATTGATTTGACGAATATCGAAAACAAGTTTTACAAAGGCTACATTCCTAAAGTTTATAGATTCATTCTTTGAAAATGTGATATACGTGTAGATTGAGGATTGATTGAATTGTGTGAAAATCAAAGAACTGTCAGACTCAATATAACAGAAGAAAAACTATCTTTTTAAAATTTGTCTTTTTTACTTACAATCAAAACATACTGACTGTAGCTACATTTAATACATGTTAGGATTAGTGGCCAGGGTTGTTCAAAGCCCATTAAGCTAACCCACGATTACCAAGAATTTTAATTTGAGTTTTGTAACTTTTTGGTGAGGTTTTCTGTTTATATTGTTTATCTTTCGATTTTAATTTGACCTTGAATAATCTCAAATTACAAAAACCATAAGAAGTAAAAAACATTTTTGTAGAAGGAAAAATTTATACTTTAGTTAACCTTTAATCCTGGGTTAGCATTAACGCCTTTTAAACAAGAAGACAGAAATAGCATTTGTGACATCATGCTTACACAACATTTAGCTTTGTAACATCTTGTTTAGCCACGACTGACAAGCTAATTGTTACCAACCAAACAAGCACAACGACTCGTCAAAAAAGATTTAAAATAAAACAGCTTTTAGAAATGTTCTTTTACTTAGCAGAAATACTAAGAATACTTGATTTTATTTACTCACTACACCTAGATCATGATTGAAACCTCCGTCTCACTGAGACTAATATTACAGAAATGTAATCTCTCGAAAAGATCATTGCTGTTTGTAGAATTCTTACAGTAACAACAGACCGTTAGATGCTGTAGACATATTTGGTCTGTTCTTGACCCAGCCTTGATTCCACTACCCTCGAGTACTGACTGACTAACCCTAACCCTAACCCTAACCTAGTTTACTGAAGCTATTTGTAATGTTCAAAAACTTAGCTTACACTGTAAACATTTGGACATGTCTGCACTGCAGATTTTCCTAAAACTAGTTCATTATATTGTTCCATTATACAAACAACATAGTCATTATTAGCATTGAGCTTTGAACCTCAAGGTCAACCTCAATCCCAGGCCTTCTCTCCTTCTCTAATAACAATGGAGGCGAAGGAGAGAGAGAGAGAGCCTGGGATTAAGGTGACCTCAAGGTTGCCTCAAGATTACTCGTCTTTGGCATAAAGTTCAGTGGGGTACTCATGGGGGTATTTTGCCACATGCTCCATACACTCCTGGTGTTGTTTTTTCAGGCGAGAAGGCATAGAGTCGTATACATCTTGGAACATTTCTTTAACAGGTGGTTTAAGAGCTTTTTCGGCTCTGGAAAAGGCTGCCATGACTTGCTGACGAGCATCGCGTTTCCACTCCTCCTCCATGTTAGTGTCCCACCATTCTTTGTTCTCCATGTACTGCCTGGATAATAAATATCAGTTTATAATTTAACAATATTAGATTATTAGCTCTGGATTACCATTGCGTGATAGTTAATGAGGGTGCAGCCTGAGTCCACTATCATGTACAGAAAGCTAGAGTGAATAATACAATATTGTTTTTATAATTAGTATAAATCTACTAGTCATTCAAAACTTTATCTAAATCCTTCACAGACACTTCAAAAACCCAAAGAAGCAGCCACCATTTCATCAGCTAGTAGTAATAGTATAAATCTACTAGCACTCTATCAAGAATGCTGTTCTCTCATTGGATATGCTACTTATTATCATTCTATTCTCTTCCTTCAAGCACATACCTTAGCCTTCCGATAGGGTGGTCCTCTTTATCCCAGTAATTGACTTCTTTCAGAGAGCGGTACACCGAGGAATCATCACTTGTACTGTGGTGGCCAATTCTGTCAAAACAATATAAATTACTGATCATTTACTTGTACACTGCCCGCAATGCTCAAAGTAATCTCACAAAAAAGGGCATAAACATGGTTTATACATACAGACCTCAGGCCTTTTTTAAGACTATTCAAGGATTTTTCAAGAACTTGTTTTCCCCAGAATCACACGGAAAACTAGTTAGGAGGCTATAGGGATGGACACAAAATACAGAACTCTCAGGCACCCATTGAGGGCAGGATTACTTACAATGTAAGGTACTTCATATAAAATCACTATTAATTGCATCAAAATTAATAAACTTTCTAATTAGGCTTAAAATGTTCTTCCTGACCTATAGTTTATGTAAATACAGAAGCAGTAACTGCTTTTGTATCCTGTAGTCTCACATGTTCAAGGATTTGCTAAATAAAATGAAATTCAAGAGCTGCTGACCAGTAAAACTTCACTGACTTTTCAAGATCCATTCATAATTTGCAAAAGCTTTTCCAAGCCAGTTTAGTGTTCACAATACACGAACACTAACAAGAGTCAATCTTCTTAGGGTTAGGGTTAGTATCACCACAGTATAACTAAACCCCCTCTAAGAGCTAAATGTCACACAAGGAATGTTGAGGGTCACCACACCAGTGCCTTTTTCATCTTTTCAAGGCTTGTGCAAACCATAATCCTAGGGGGAAGATCGAGGGGAAGACTTCCATGTGAAAAGGCTGGAAATGCTGTCAGAAAATTTGAATTAAGCTGCTAATGGAGATCAGTCAGTGGTCGCTGCTCAAACTTTATGTAAGATACCACTTAAAAATGGACATGACCAGTCTATTTGAGTGCAATCCTATAAGATGTCTCATTAGTGGCAATTTGTCCTGAACACCCTAAGTGAGGTCAAAATCTGTGATTTACACCCCTAAGCAAGATGATGAGCATCTGCAATCTTTCCCCCCCACTCCTGGGGACCATAATGAAATGTTTCACAGTCATAACTCTATTTAACCTGTAAGTCATAGCTTCAACCATGACTGGTCTTGACTGGTTGACTGCAATCTCACGAGCTGCTTTGGTGACATTATAAACAGCAAAGACATCGTTACCATCCACACGAATTGTTTTCATCCCATAACCCCTGCCACGTCCAGCTAAAGAAACAGATATCAGAAAAAGCGAGATCATGCAGATGTCAAAACATGCACATTAGACAGCAGATAACAGCTCGATTTTGACTAAAATGTTAACAGGTTTAGGAAAAATTGGTGCAAACTTTTCTTGGTTAAGATCTTCGATAGACTTTATAGAAACAGAATAGTGTGAAAGGATCCCACATGTATAAAGAGTATCTTATTTACGTTGGCGACAAACATTAGCCATGCATGCGTCTGAAGAAAAAAAAGCACAAACCTATTCCATCTCCTCGGTACTGATCAATGGTGGGAGTGGATATGGCGTAACCATTGTTACGGCTATTGAATAAGATGTTTTATCTTTGTAAGACATAACATTTCTGTAGGTAATTACAACTTACTTACTATTGACCCTAATGATGAGGTAACAGGATTTTCCTTTCAAAATGGGCTGAAACATCATAAACTGACAGCATGTACAATCATATATGTTCATTTTTTGCCTAGCTATTATTATTTAAAGATAACTCATAAGGATTCTCCTGTCTTGTAGTAGGAGGGACTAAGCATTTTACAAAACTTTGACCAAAACAGGAAAGGCGGACCTATTATTTCAGTTTAAGCAGATGCCCGTGTAACAACTGAATGACAAAAACATATCCTCAGAAATGTACTTTCAAGTTTGGAATAACATAACTAGCAATAGCCGGATTCTCAGACAGTCAAGTTCACTCGCTCCCCATATTCATGGAGCTATGCTGTCAGTAAAAAATGTTCTGGAAGTTCTCATTTGACGACAAGAAAAAAAGTGAACATAGAAAGATATAAAGATCTCTTTTTAGCACACAACAAGCTAATGACTGACAACCTGCAAAAAATTTAAAATAAAATAATTATCTGTCGCAAAACTGTCATCAAACTGTATTATAGCATTCCAGTTTGGAACCTATTTATATATGAAGAGAGAACAACTGGACATCTTTTTACTCATGCTTTGGATATTAATACTGAATAATTTTCCTCTTTTTTATTTACCAGAAGAAAATGACAGGAGTTTCCAAAGTTGCAGCAAAGTTGAAGGCGGCATGGGCATCCCCTTCACTGGCAGCTCCTTCTCCAAAATAACAGATGACACAATTTCCAGTACCAGCACGTTTTACAGCATACCCGTATCCAGAGGCTGAAAGAAAATTGTAGAAAATAATTTGTATCAATCAGAACTGTTTATCATAGATTTGACAATATCTAGTAAGTTGGTCAGTGGGTTGGTTGGTTGGTCAGTCAGTCATGCATCAAGTAAGTAGGTAGGTACACTGTAGGCAGGTAAAGTCCGCATACAAGCCAAGTGGCCCATCAGGGCATAGCTTATCTTGCCTTCTGTTGCATGAAGTAACTAGGTGTATTTTTACTCCTCCCTGGCTGGGATGCTAGTCCACCGCAGGGTTATCCCCTAGTATTAAGTTTGCTGTTACCATTTATACACCTGGGGGAGAGTGAGAGTAATATTATTAAAAGTGTCTTGCCCAAGAACACATCACAATGTCCCCAGCCAGGGCTCAAAGCTGGACCACTTGATCCAGAGCTGAGTGCACAAACCATGAGAGCACTGCACCTCCCACGTATGTAAGTAAGTAAGTAATATCATTTATTTAGTAATAATACACATGAAAAAATTACTCGATTCTGATTGGCTGAGAGCAGTGCAGTTCAAGTGTAACACCAGTGCAAAAAGTGTAACACCAGTGCAAATTACACATCGTAATTCTGGATAATGATTGGCAGAAAGACAATGAGAAATTTTGTAGACCAATGATATCATGTAAAGCAGTGACAAAAATTTTGTACGGAAACTCTGAAAAAAGTTCTCTCAAATGTGAAAAAAATGGCTTCAAGAAACATCTTCTGGCAATTTTTCTACGCTAATTTTTTCATGTTTGTATTATTAATAAGTAATCATACGGTTTTTCTTGTTCAATTTGAAATTAATTTGCACTTGTGAGTTTTTCAAAAAGCTGAAATTGCACTCGCTGAAGCGGCTCGTGCAATTTCAGCTTATTGAAAAACTCACTCATGCAAATTTATTCCAAACTGAACTTGAAACCGTATGATTACCTATACTAACAGGATGAGTGCGCAAATACATGTATACCTTACATTATTTGATCATGCAACACAAAAACAACACATCCAAGTAACAAATTTAGTAGACTGATGTTAAATCTTGCTACAGTGAACTAACCTTGAGGCATCTGGGTAGCCAGGGTAGAAGAAATTGTAATAAAATTGAGATCTCTTGAGCCATAGTGAACAGGCATCTGCCGGCCCTTGCCGTTATCATATTGATTCGCGTAACACTGGTTCATACAGTCATCTAATGTGAATCCTCTCCATAGCAGGACACCAGCTTCACGGTACTGGCCGAGTACAACGTCCTCAGATGAAAGGGCTGCAGCGCTACCAAAATGTGTCGCTTCTTCACCATAGCTTGTCATATAGAATGATATACGTCCCTGAAGTTGGAAATAGAGGAAAAAATTCAGAGAGAATTGAAATGTATACCACATGGATTTCTGACAACAGCCTATCATGAAGAGTGGTAATTCTAAGAAAAATCAAGGAATCAAGAGGTGGGAAACTTGAAAATGTTAGTTGAGCTACTTTGAGTTTTTAGAATTACCTGCATAGCTAAATAGAAGGGTACATGTCAAACACTGCTTGTAGTGAAAAAAAGATAAAAATGTAACCATTAACTTGCAGTCAACCTTCTCCTGCTATGAGATATCTCTCTATCTATTTATTTATTTATTTATTTACTTATTTATTTACAGATCTATTTACAGAAAGGGCATGCCCGCAACTAGCAAAGGCTAATCTGGGCGGGCCATGCCTTAATAAGCAAATTACAAAAGAAAAAAAATATACAAACAAAAATTAATTAATAAAAAGAAGGAATACAGTACAGTATTAAGAAATAACATCCAGAAATAATATCCAGATACTAAATCTTGGTCTACAGCTTGTCCATTTCAAGGAGGTCTAACTAGAACATTTTTCTTGAGAAAAGTGGATCATGTTACCCTACAATTACTGGAGACAAGCATTTGTTAACATCAGTCACTTTTATCACTTAATTACCTGTCGCTGAGACTCGTACAGGATGCGGTCCATTGTATTTAACAGAGTCATCTTCTTGTACATATCTTGTATCACTTCTTTGTCCAGCTTAGTACAAAGTGTTGAATAAATATAAAAAAGATTAAATAATGATCTTAGTCACAGAAATGAGTCAGTGATTTTGATGCTAATAGAAATTTATTTCTATTTTAGAATATTTATTTTCATTTTTGGATATATCTGTTGAATAATAAATTTCTGTTGGTTTTTCAAGTGAGCAATCATATCACGTTGAAAAACTGGCAAAGAGTGTAGCTCAAGAAAGAATTATCATCAGGTTGAGTTTAAATCAACAAACTGGAAACTACACTTCAAAACTGAACGCAAACCAAGATATATGTGATAAGGGAATAAAGATGGTAATTTTTTAAGCCCAGTAATGAACTGTGAAAGATGAATTGATCAACATGACACAAGCATAGGACAAAGAATAGATCTGAGTCCCCAACAGGAATCGAACCCATGACCTCCCAAACACCAGGAAGGCGCTCTATCCACTGAGCTACGAGAACTCATAGAGAGCATGGTTATTTAACCGAGTTTATATGTGAGGACCAAAATATATCTGTGGAGCAAAATATTTTTTAAGTGCAATTCCCAGTTAAGCAATTTTTATTAAATTTTATTTTAACTTTTATAACATTGCACTGCAACACTGCAAAGTTTCCATCAAAATAATATCCAGTTTGACTTCAAATGCCACAACTAATAGATATGGCATCACGTAGGGGTAAAAAAAGAAAGACTACGGCGATGGTGAATTGCTGTCAGTAGTACAGACGACAGTACAGACACAGAGTATTACAGTACAAAATGTACAATTTTTGTTCATATGTTTTTAACCCCACTGCCAAAATTATAATTATTCTCTGTTTTAAAGAGCAACAAGTGAACCATTGTGTCTCGTCGAAAAATAGACATCAATGGCAGAACCAATCCGTTTAGCGCACGTAGAGAAAATTGTTAATAGAATTTTCTAAATTATGCAACATCTCGTCGTCTGTGTTGACCCAACCTCCAACACTCCCCCAAATTTACCAATTTCTAAACGAACAAACATCAACTCAAATTCGCCATCATGTCGTATGATTTCGGCCTTCAAATGTATGCATATAGCCTTAAAGGTCTGGCACTAAATTTTTGAGATTTGAAACAGATCTTATAATAAGCTAAATGTTCGAAAATAAATTTAAGCTTACCTTCGGATCGTGTGCTTCATCAAACACTTTTCCGTTCCGATCCATAACACGATACACAGGAATAATTGCGCCGTCGTCAGGATCATCGAATTCTAACTTTTCAGTGTAATGTGAATTCAGTGCGCCTGGAAATCTTGGCTTGTCTTGATGTTCATGCTCGGGTTTTCCGGCACCCGTACTGTACGAACTCAACTGCAGAAGATGAAGGATTACAAACATGAGCAAAATCAGTGATGATATTTTCCTGATCAAGGAAGGAAGATATCATGGTTAACTTACTCTCAAGGTCTTGAAGGTATTGGATAGTGTCTTAAGATGGCAAAATTTGCTGCTAAAGCGAGGAAACACTGTTCTTACAAGCCACGTTGAGGCAGCCATCTTAGTGCCCCTGACGACCGCGGAACTCGTCAGGGGTAGGGGTAGGAGAAGGGAGACCATTTGTGGGTTATTCTCTTTACTTATACGCTGTAACTGCCGCAGTTCAGTTAAATATCTTTTAGGAAAATTAATTATTTAAAAAAATTATATTTTGCTAGAAACTTCATTAGAAAGGCATTGTGGAAAAAAGCTTTGAAATTGCGTATATAAAAAATGACAGCCTTACCCTACGCTACCCTGGTAAAATTAGAATTCTTATGTGAGCCCGCGGACAGATCCGTAAATTCAAAATGGCGGACGAGGCAATGGCCTTGTATGTGAATTTTCCGCGATATTCGTCAGAGCTAAGATCTATGCGATGCGAGCAGAGTCTTTTGAACAAAACAGATGGATCAGCAAGCTTTATGCAAGGTGATGCTTCGTATTTGTTTATCTGGACGTAACCAAAGTTAACCGAACTAATCATGAGCTGACATACACGCGCGTTCTTGATTTGATGAATATCATCGTTTCAGGAAATACTCAAGTGATTGCAGCAGCATATGGTCCTGCAGAGGTTAGAGCAAACAAAGAACTCATAGATAAAGCTACATTGGAAGTTGTTTTCAGACCCAAAGTTGGTATGCCAGGTGAGCAGGTGATACCCAGAAAGACACTGTTCATGGTTGTATTCCAAAACCACTGAAAGAACTATCTCTTAAAACTCTCATGCCTACGCTGTTGAAAGCACCAGTCTCTTGGCAGCTCACTTTTACAGACTAATTGTGGAGCTATTTTAAAAAGCCTAAACTAACACTCATTAAAAAAAAAATTATTTAGTCAAACCATTGCAAGACTAGAAAAGACTGCGCAATTAAATGACAGTACATGCACTCACCTCCCCCAATTCCCAGATATTTTCAAGGGAAAACTTAAAATACTGGTTTCACTGTGAAGATATTTTTTCGTTGAAACACAATTGCAACTGAGACCGGGAAATATCTTCCAAAATATTCAGTCTACCATACACAAGATGGCCAGTTTTATAAACCCAGAGATACCAAGTGAAGTGATTGTTAAAGAAAGATTGCTAATTTTGTTGTGAAGATCTGGTGTCGAATCTGAAAAATAACTGCTTTCCAAAAGGGACACCCCAAAAAGCTGGAATGATGGAATGGCGGATCATTAGGGGATTGATGGAACTGCAAAATGACGGAGTGACAGAATGGCAGAAAAACATAAAATCACCCCAAATCTTAAAGTGCCACTATGATGAAATTTTCTATATCCAGTTCTTTACATTTTCGAACACAATAGGTCTTTCCATGATATCTTGCCAAATTTCAATCTATTACGAACATTAGAACTTGCGGTTTTTGGACCTTTATTTCCGAGAATTTACGGCCGCCATTAATTTCCCTTGTTCCAAGTCTTGGTTCAGAATTGGAGAAAATGACGTCATTTTCTCAAAAATACCACACAGGTTAAAATTATAATAACAACTAATGTTGAAAATTGCACGAATATATGAGCCAAAGTTTTTGTTATTCTTTATGTGAATTGCTGTGCTAATTGTTATTATAATTTCAACCTGTGTGGTATTTTTGAGAAAATGACATCATTTTCTCCAATTCTCACCAAGACTTGGAACAAGGGAAATTAATGCCGGCCGTAAATTCTCGGAAATAAAGGTCCAAAAACCGCGACTTCTAATGTTCGTAATAGATTGAAATTTGGCAAGATATCTAGGAAAGACCTGTTGTGTACGAAAATGTAAAAAAATGGGTATCGAGAATTTGATCATAGTGGCACTTTAACAAGCCTCTGCTGATCCAATTTCCAAGTGCTTTTAATATCTAAAATTTACCCAATCAGCCAGTTAAATACAGTCCAACCTTCCATAAGGGACCACCCAAAATATCAAGCCTTGGTGGGCGCTTACTCGAGGTGGTCCCTTACGTGAGCTTAGACCCTATTGGGTCCAAATTTTGTCTCATTAGCATATGGTAACTGCAGAAACTTACTTCATGTATCAATGAACTCAATTTCGGAAAAAATACGTACTTCCCATTGAGAAATTTCCTTCTCTTGCTTGTACTACCCAAGAATAGGACAGTGTCACAACATTTTAGATCCAATTTCCGTTCTGTTATCTGACGAGTGGTAGCTTACGCGAGGTTAAAAACAAAAGAAAATTTGAAGTGTTTAGCTCTAAAAGTGGTCGCAGTCACTTATGGGACTTGGTCACTTACATGTATAAGAGGTTCCAAATACAGTGATTGATTTGGAAAGTTTTGGTATTTTGCAAAACTGGTCATTGAAAAGAGGTGATCACAAGCAGAGGTTCGACTGTAGTTGTGAAAATGATAACACTTTCTTTTGTATCTCATGAGATTGCAGGGGTCCACAAAATTTTATTCAGCCATGCCTTAATACAAAACAGAATTTTGTTTATACTTCTTTCTGGAGTTCATTTCAGAATTTTTAATGATCTTAGCCTACAACTTTTATATGGCATTATTTCCTCCAAGGTTTTTGCCTTAGATTAGTTTTCATATTTTCTCTGCACTACATGTAGATAGGAGTCAGAGTGAAAAAGCATGACTACAGTCTTCATAGCGACCCCTTGTCAGCATGGCAAAGCTAAAAAGCTTTCTACATAATAAATTCAGTGAGCAGCATGCTGTTAAAAAGAATTGCTGGCATAGACCCATTAAACTTCAGACTGTGTAGTAGTCACAAGTAGTGAAGTATTTGTGTTCAGTTGCTGCAGTCTTAAATCCACAGGTTGCGCAGAGAAACTGATGGAGAGGTTTATACGTAACAGCTGTGATCCAGTTGTGCTAACTTCCAGACACCCAAGATCATCCCTGACTGTCATCATACAGCTTGTTCAGGACTGTGGATCAGTATCCTAATGTGATTGTCACTGGTCAGGCTAGTAAGGGGTGTTTATTAGACATTATTTATTTATTAGACATTATTTATTATTTATTGGACATTATTAGTCAACCCCCAACAAGTTTAACAGGGTCCATACGGGTCTTGGAAAACCTGGAAAGTTATGGAATATTATTTCCATTTCCAGGTCATGGAAAGTCATGGAATTTCAAAAGCTTCAAAGAGTATAAACCCTGGTTTAACCGTTCATCAACAAGATAGGTTTTGTCTTGGTGAATACATTAGGTCATGCAGATACAAGGCTACAAACTTATCCTTTTACATGTTTTTCAGAGAGCAGTTTTCTACTCATCATTTTGCAGCTTTCCATGTATGTACATTGCACAAATTAATTTTTGTAATAAAAAATGTTTGATCTTGTCAAACAACTCCTCAAGAAGAAGGCTCAAACTTCTGATATTAAAAAGGTGCTAACCAAAAGACTAAACATGCCAAATGTATCAGGACTCATTTCCCCTTCTAATTCAGATCTAACAAATTATTTATTAGTCAATGCACATGTCTGTTTTCATTAACCTGCAAAGCTACTGTCTTGTGCTATCAATGCTGCCTGCATGGCTATGGTTGACGCTGGTTTCCCGATGAAGTGTCTCGCTTGTGCCGTGTCTTGTGCTTTGAGTGAAAATGGAGACATCCAATTGGATCCTACTCTGGAACAGGAAAAGGTATACTGCTAAGGTGTTATTATAATTTAGATTCACATAATCAGGGTTTTCAAATTGAAATGATGTAGCAGGAGGACTTTGTAATTCAGGAAGAGCACTATTCTGTCGAGATGATGGTGGCCTTGTGGGGGAGAGTGCAGGTCGGTTACTCCCTTGTGGGTGGGATACTAGGTGCAGGCCCTGGAAATTTTTTGGGGTCTTGAGGTGCAATCTGGTGCATTTGTAGCACCCGTAATTTTTTTTTTTTTCTATTTTCATAGCCGGTGACTTGCATCAGGTGCCAGATTATTTTGAAAACCCTGCATGACATTATTTTATGCAGAAATGATATTTCATGTATTTTCATTTATACAGAGAGCGGAAAATATACAACTCTTGTTTCTTGCAGTCAGCCTCAGCAGTGATGACCTTTGCTTTTGTTAGTATCAATAAAAATTTGATGACATCCTCAACAAAAGGCAGTTTTACAGTACAAGAGGTAAAAAAAAATAAAAACTAGACGCTCCCTTACACAGCTTATTCAAAACCTAGGAAAGTCATCCTTCTTTTATTTTGTCTTTTCATTGTCCAAGTTGTTATAAATTACAAAAAAAGAAGCATGCAAAACACATTCCTTGTCATTTACCTTATAATAATTAATATTGTTATATGCCATTTTACTGTCACGCCAGTAAAATATAGTTAATGGAACGTGACGCGCGTATCTTTAGGTCTTTCATGGCGGCAAAGCTCTCAATAAAACTATTGTGTAGTCAAGCTCCAAAGGTCGCCTAACTCTGAGACTCATTGTTTGTTGGGTTTGAACATTATTGCTTTGTTACCTTAAGTAGTTTATAAGGATTCATGGCATTGGCCGAAAATATTAAATACACTATTCATGGCGATGTTTTTTCACGTGTAATGCCAAGCTGTTCTGTAGTACAGCTCTTTCTACTGGCTATTTTGTAGACGTAAGTCTAGCTATATAAGCTCAAACAGACTGGTCAGAGTTCACTTTAGTGTTCTGTTGTACAGTGCAGTTAGTACTTGTTGTAAACTATTGTAAATTTTCCCTCCCTCCCTCCCTTTGGAGACGGGGTTGGTCGCAATATTGCTATCTATTAAACAAGAGTCACTCCTACGTGTTTCGGTTAAGTCTGCGCAGCGACTTCCCCCAAGCTTGTTGACCTCGTTGCCTTTGAATATCGCCTGCTAACCGATACTCTTGTCCGATCCAGCACGTGCTGTTTTGCATTCAGCTCGTAGTGTTGGGGAGATAAGTGAGGTTCGTTTGTCAAGCAATAGCCGGAAGTCGCACAGGCTAACCTAACGCAAGGCAGTGCTCCCCCATTTACGCCAACTTGAGTTGTTCTTTGTCTTTATTTAGTAGCCTGCACGTTAAATAAACATTCCGCCACAGTTGGTGGGTTTTGTTAAGGAACAATGACATTAAACGGTAATAATTTATTACAATTAATTATTAATGTGATCATTTTCAGTATGAAAAGTGCTTAGAAGCATGTCGGAGTGCTGCTACCAAACTTTTTGACTTCTTCAGGCTGTCTGTGGAAAGAAAGCTTTCCAAGGTAGAACAAATGGCATTGATTTCCTTTTTGACAGTACAATAATATTGCCTTCATGTTGCTTGGCAGGGCCATGTCTGGAAGAAACTGTTGAAGAGTTGAGCTGAAAGAAACTAATCTGAGTTTCAGTAACAATAACTGACTTGTCATGACACACATTTGAAAATGTTTTTTTTGGCATGTTGTTACATAACTTCATCACGTGCCACAAAATTGTACTGGATACAAAAGTTTAGCCTGCGAGCAGGCTCTCGTGTTTTTGCCTGGGGATGCGAGTTGCAAATAGGTGTTGTTTGTAAACTCGCTTGTGCGTCAAAGTGAAAAAAACAGATAGCAACGCTTGAGTGCGAAACTCAAACAGTAGAGCCAATGAGACACTGTACATGTACAGATGTAATATTGCATATTTAGTGAAATATTTTTGTTTTCTATTAACAGGATGCAAAGTTCATGGACATAAACATTGCTTAAACTTCAAGCAAGGCTTGCAGTCTGCACAGAAGTAACTTGTGTATTGCTTGAGCTGTGTATGGTATGCTGGTTAACTCTGCATTTTACAAATCACAGCACAGCTTTATTTGTGATTCAAGTGCTCTGTGATCATGTAAATTTCATAGATGGCAAACCTAAAATATTTGTCTATATGGGTAGGCTTATTATGGCCAACACAAACTTCAACTGACAAGAAGTGAACAACAACTGATGGCCAATAATGTAGTCTGCTGTGAAGATCAGCAGTGACATCTTTTTGAAACATATCATTCAGTGGTATATAATTATAATATGGTTGGTAATTCACACAAACAGGACAGAAAATTCAACAGTGTCCAAGTTCACAATGTGAGTTTTTCAGTGTATTCGGACATTCAGCATTCAAATCAGGATACCACTTGTTACCATCCACATGTGATGGCCTGCTTGGAACAGTCATTTGACGTCTCCATGAAGAGCTAGTCATGGAGCTACCTTGTGTTCATGGTAAAGTCCAATCTGTAGTGATCACCTGTATTACGTTAGAGCAGGAGAAGGGGATTAGGAGGCCCAGTGATGGAATTTGTGAGGAGAGGGGTTGGAGAGAGAAAGTGTTAAAGGGAGGGGAGGGTTAGAAAATTGGGAAGCTTCATGCCATAATCTAGTCAAGAAAATATTGAAGTGATCTCTCTGTGTATTGCAAAAAACAAACTATGAAAGAGCTTCCATACGCTAGTACATAAATAAAAATGAAAAAGAAACCATATATTTGATAGTTTTTTTAGAGATTTCAATGAAAGCGCATTTCTAACTAGGGAATTTAAGTCTGACAAAGAGGTCATACACTTGAGGAGTTGAGATTGTTAATCATATCACATTGCAGTTGTCATGCTAAGGTATCACAATTACACATTAACCTTTCTCAAGCAAACAAGTAGTTCTTTATTTATTTATTTTTAGGAGTAAAAATGCAGTCAAACTTACGACTTCTTGTTACTATTTATTTTATTAAAAACAGTTTAGGAACAGTATATCAATACTTAGTAAAGATGTCTGTGACTTGCTCCTATTAAATATTAAAAGTAATTTTTAATAATATTATTAGCAATTTAATTTAGCCAAGTTCATGTATGTATAAAGCAGTTTTTACAGCAATAAACCTGCATCTTTACCATTTTTGTCTGTCATGTTTAGCTTAAAATAAGATTACTTTCAATAAAATCCTGCACTCACCAAATCACCCTGCACAGCAGTGGTTTCGGTATCTAATATAATATATATAATTATGTTAACATATCATATGCGTATAAATTACTGTGCATACTGCTTATATTTTAATATTACCAGTTACAATTTAATAATAATATATATATTTTTTACTAGCAGCTCATCAGTCCAAGAGCTGCCCACATAAACATGTATTGTTAAATATAAGATGTGTCTGCATAAAGTCTCTCACACATTCCGACCCTTACTTTCAACTTTTGTTTGATAATAATATTACATTGGGCAAGTGACACACGTAATGATGCTCCCCTTTTAAGCCAATCTGAAGTCACCTGAGGTTAATTGTATCATTTGATTCAAGCCAGATTCATGTAGATCTTTATACCTTACAATGAGATGTTCAAAACACCTGTAGCAATAACTAAATATAACACCAGGCCTTGGAAATTGTCACTACCAGTATAAGACTGCACCGTATAAATACTTTTGGGCAACAATGTTGTACTGAAGCCCCTATACATCTCTCACTTCTCTGTTATGCACTTGAAGCTTTGCTGTCATCGACTGGAGGCAATGGAGCTTTGTCAAGATGGCTTTTCTTGCCCAGCAAAATTTGAATTAGTTTCATTGTATTTTTGGCTGTTCTTGTTACATCTTCCTCAGTTCCTATTGCAGGATTGAACTCAACCATGTCAATAGCAGAGAGGCACCCTGAAGGGAAATACACCAGGTTACAAAGCACTCGGCATTTTCAATGAATGCAAAATTATGCAAAAACAATAAGACCACGTAAAGCTCCTTCTCGCAATGTATGCAGATAGTCTTGGTATTTCACACTGACATTGTGCCTGACATGACAGTATTAGCTCTAAACAGTGATTTGAAATATTTGTCTAAAGATATTAATGTACACAAATCCTCTTGTTGCTAAAAGAGGAAAAGACTGATTCCAAAACTGGAATACCCTTCCTGTGGGGCGAGGATATCTTCTGGAACTTCTAACACAGAGTCTAATTAGACTCTAAGACATGATCCACTGGGCTACGAAACCCAGTGGATAGTCTCTAAACCCTAAAATGTTTAACTTCACAAAAGAAAAGCCACATGCGATGCAAAGCACAGTAATTTCAAACACACAGTCACCTGTTCGAGCCACTATCTGAGCAATGTAAATTCCTTCATCGAGGGTGAGGCCTCCTCTCACTGAAACAGAAATTCATAATATTGTCATTTGATTATATTGTGTTTTCAAGGCTGCTTGTTTTGAATTACTTGTCACTGTTCACAATTTAACAGGTTGTTCCATTATTTTCAATTAAAGTGTTTATGTAGTAGCAAAAAAGGTATTTATAGTTCAGGTTGGAAATAGATTGATTAATGGCCAATTTTTGCATTACAAATGAACAGGGTGCAGGACACAGGGGTACTGGAAACCATCACTTTTATTTTCTGTAGATATAAACAGGAGTATTTTCAAGAAGTCTTAGCCTGACTCTTTCCAAGGAGAGCTGAACAAGACAAGAGTCCCACCTGGAGTTCCAGTGCTGGGTGTCTCTTTTGGGTCCAGTGAATCAATATCATAACTGACATGAATAGGACGATCACCACTGGCAAAGCAAAAGCATCAAGTGAGCAACAGTTGTGAATGATTGGATAAAAAGTGAGAGCAGTTAATATTTAGTTATTAATAATGTTGTGTCTGCCAGCAGCTTGAGTACAGATTTTTGGTCATGTTTAAATATATATGTAATGAAGTTTCAAATTAATCAATTAATCAATCAATCATTTTTTATTTATTAATATTTACATTTTACAGTTGGACTGGACTGGCCCGGGGATAGCTATGCTAGTCTAAACGGGCCAGTCTATTACAAAAATGTACTGGATAGATGCCTGCAGGCAGCTGCTCAAACACCACCACTGTGCTGTGTCTGGCAGTGTGGTGCAATTCCAATCATTTTGGAAACTTGATTTATTTGGTTCAGAAAATGTGGTACATCAGCCAGGGAGTGGGGGGAGGGGGGAACTGGCATATGCATATGTCGTCTTGCTTAGGGGTATAAATTAAGGATTCTGGTCTCACTTAGGTTGTTCATGATGGAACACCACTAGCTGTCATTTAGGGTGTACTTGAAGAAAAAATAGTAGCAGTAATGCTCTTAGTTCCATTTTAAGACTTGATTTCTGACAGTCTCTGCTCTAGTCTCTAGTCTGGTCTACTAGCGTGGGCTCCTTTCCTGAACAGCGGCTGGCCTATATTGCTTTAGGTGGCCACATGAAGCTCGAGCCACGCCCAGATTGGTTTCCTTTAGGGGTTTAATTCATATTTTGATGAGCATCCCCAAACTTTTCATATGAGAGCCCCCCTCTAGGAAAACAGATTCCTGATTGAAGCACCTCAGTGTGAAGTTATTCATTGTCTCCATTACTCTTTTCTGGCGAATACATAACAATTATTCCATGAGCCCGAGTTGGATATGAAGTGATAAAATAACCAACGAGCGCGTAGAGCAAGTTGGTTTTAATCACCTCATATCCAACAAGGGCGAATAGAATAATTGTTTTAGTAAATTCTCAAACCGGGTTTTGCCGCCAATTTTTATTTCGGCCATTATAGAGGGCTGAAGTTGAAAAATTTGTGCGGAAAATTTTTAAACTTGGCGCACTATTTTCCATACGACTTAAAACTCTGACTATTGGCTCATAGTCGGAGTTTTTTAGCCAATCAAAAAGCTAGAAATGCAATAGTTGGAGCTGAGAATTTACTAAATGTCTTTAGCATGAAGAGAGTAAGGCTATGCTTGTCTCCTTACTGACGTGAATTTCAATCTTGGGTCTAAGTACAGATTTTTAAAACAGACTACTACGTCTGAGTGATGAGTCACACAAGACTGGTGAAGAAAGGGCCTGGGGAAAGTCATGATGAGCAACTTACTTTGGGTTGATTTTTTCAAGAGCCTTGTCCATTATCACTCCAATTCCATCTTTGTCAATGTCATCAATGGTGTATGCAGCAATTCCTAGCTGTTCACATATTTCCCTAAAATTAAGTAATTAATAAACGGTAGGGTTACGCTGTTGCTTGCAGTACACAAATCCTTTTCATTTCAAGTTACATATGCCATGCATGCATGCTCATAAGAAACAAGCATTTTTTTAGACAAATTAAATATAAATATTTTACAGACAAATTAAAGAAAACATACACACAAATTAAAAATATAACAAAACGTTGACAATATAATTATAAACTAATCTAAAACAATATAAAGCTAAAACTAACACAGATGTTACAAACTGTTTGTATAATATTGCTAAGTAAATGAATATACTGACACAGTAAATGAAAGTAATGACTTTCTTTATCGTGCTACATTAAAAAGGGGTGGCAATAGTAGTGGCCAAATTGCTGACACGAAGTAAGATACAAACATGATCACCTTTCTTGTGGCTCGACATCTCTTAGTCCAATATAAGCTATGTCTTTAGGAGACAAACTACCAACAAACAAACAGAAAAGATGTCAGTTTTTACCTAGCAATGTCAATCACCTGAGTTAGAAGAAAAGAATGATTTTCTTAAGCATGTCCTGACAACAGTAGCTTGAAAATATTTTAATATTTATGTTACAACTGTTATTTTACCTCTTAACACTGCAATCTGAATCTTGGCTGATTTAATTACACCATACAACCTTGTTGCTTGTGATGAACTTGGAACAAATATCCAGCTTAAACTCCCAAGCCACATTAGAACTTAGGCACCTCCTTGGTGTGGATGTTGAGGAGAAGGATACAATTTGAGCTAAACGACAATAGTTTGCTGTGAATCCAGTCTAGCCAAAGAACTTGCAGAAATAATGATAGCGAGTATGAGGAGGAGGAGGAGAAGGATGCGGAGAAGGATGAGGAGAGGGATGTGGAGAAGGACGAGGAGTAGGACGAGAAGGACAAGCACAAAGATGAGGATGAGGCTGAGGCTGAGGACGAGGCTGAGAATGAGGCTGAGAATGAAGATGAAAATGAGGCTAAGAATGAAAATGAGGATGAGAATGAGGATGAGAAAAAGGCTGAGGATGAGGCTGACAATAAGGCTGAGAATGAGAACGAGGATGAGGCTGGGAATGAGAAAAAGGCTGAGAATGAAAATGAGGCTGACAATTAGGCTGAGAATGAGGATGAGGCTGAGAATGAGAATGAGGCTAAGAATGAGAATGAGGCTGAGGCTGAGAATAAGGCTGAGAATGAGAATGAGGCTTAGAATGAGAATGAGGCTAAGAATGAGGCTGAGGCTGAGAATGAGGCTGAGAATGAGGCTGAGAATGAGAATGAGGCTAAGAATGAGAATGAGGCTGAGGATGAGAATGGGGCTGAGAATTCAGCTGAGGATGAGGATGAAGAAAAGAATGGCAATGATCAAGATAGTGAAGGTGGGATCATAATTTCTCAATATCCAAAGCATACAAGTCATTTTCTTTTTTTTCCTCCAGTAATCAAGCTGAAGTTAGCAAAAACAGGGTCACTGTGACAATTTATTATTAGTATGCTACTTTATATTAGTCAGAATCAGTCTTTCTGAAACTTACCATGGCGAACACCATTCATATCCAGGAATGGGTTGAAACTGCAAAATTAACATTAAGTGTGTTAATTCATCTGCATGACTCTCGACATAATAACACTAATTAAAAGAACTGATTACAATGTATAAAATGACACACAAGTCTTCCAATCACATTTTGAAGAGAAGGAATTCCGTGAGGACACTGAACAATTTTCTTTGAGAAGAAAATTATATAATATATCAAACATGAGAAACTGTTTTATTGGGATATCCAACACCGAGAAGAAAGTTGAAAATATGATGCGCAGCAAAGTATTTTTGACAAAATTCATGGTGTTTGGATAGTTGATGATACACTGTCTCGAGTGTTTGACATATCTAATCTCAATCAAAACAAAAACTAAGGGGTAAACGGAGAAGTAAAATTGTCAAAATCTATGCTAACCGATATTCATGGTTGTGACTTTCTTTGTTTTAACTTAATGAATTATTAATGAGTTTGAGAAGAAATGATCCAAACCTCTGGTATGCCTTTGATTATCATAGAGAGAGGCATTCCATGTAGATTACCACTTTTGGTTGTTGCTGAAGTATTGATATCCATATGAGCATCAATCTAATAAAGAGGACAGTTAAAAAAACTTGTATATTAACTATTAATTACCTAAACCTGAAGACTGAATTTATGAACAATATTCTGCCCCATCTAAAAATCAAACTGTACCCCTCCATAAGTGTTATGCTTATGGGTTAAATATACTTACCCACAACAGACCCACGTCTCTTGTAACCGATGCGTGGCCATACACTGAGCCAACTGAAATGCTACAGAGAAATTTAAAAAAATCAATCTCTATCCGATTGGTGGTTTCAGAAAAACCCATTCAAGCTGTTGCTATAATTATGCTATTGCACATTAAAAAAACTAGTTTGAAGTACCATTCCTCAGAGTTTTGTCAAATCCTTCACTCGGAACGTTAAAAGCCAGGGAATACACATAAACAGACACTGTGATCAAATGTCTTATGTCTGTGAGTCTGCCTTTCTACACATCATGGTATAATTGTGGAGCTCAGCTGCAGATTTTGAGACTGGGTGGTCGATCCTTGTAACTTGATTGTGGTCAAAGATTTTTAAATGTGCAATCGTGCAATCAAAGGTGTACTGCATACTTCTACCCTCAAGTGCAATCTTGGATGCTGGTGCATCTAAAGGGCCAAACGGCATCACTGGCTGTCCCTCTTTCTACATTCGACTGTCATTTTTCTACCTAACTTCTCATTTCCTAATTAATCTAGCTATAGTGTTGCTCACGACCAAGCGCGTTCAGCTATCAAGTGTAGGGCAAGACATGAGAAAAATTGTTCACACATTGTTCCACTTCAAGTAATAAATGCAAAGCCTGCAGAAGTTGCATGTCTTGTGAACCGGATTACTGTTGTGACCCACAGTAAACCAACCCAAGGTTAAACCCTCTTCAGACCATTTACTTCGACTTTCTGAACATGGAGAGGGAGATTCTGCCCTCTGTAAGTATCTCCACAACTACTTGGCCTATGACTTCCCACTTAATTTCATCCCATCCCAACTACATTCCCTCATGTTAATCTTGGAAGCTTAAATGTGGCTGGTGTGTGGCAGTGAGTGCAAGGCATCACTTTTGTTTCCAACTCTACAGTCAAGGCCATCTCCTTTAAGTTTTTCAAGTCCACCTACACTTGCCTGTGTATGTGGGACCATGCTCAGTAATCAACAGAAGAGAACCCTCATTTTGAACATGGTGATGTTGTTCAACTTCCACCCCGCATTTGTCTCTGTAGAGTACAATGTAAATAGGCAAGGACATGCATTCCTGTGTCTGTTCTTTTTTGCTAGCTATGCAGTTCTTTTCAGTTTAGGAGACTTCCCATTTGGAGATACCATGCAATTAGCAATATTGCTTCCTAAGGACTTTCAGGATCATTGAGGTAGACATGGTCTCATTTATTGTCCCTACTCCTTGAAGTCTGCCTTAGAATTTACCAGTAGTCCTGTTTCTAATTCTACACCTGTTAAGGAATTTTTTCTCACTCCACAGAATAATTGTTTTTACAAATGTATATTGAGGTGATCATGATCAGTGATGAGCCTGCCGTTCCCAGTTTTGGCTTGATTGTATTATGGTTCCTTTCTACGGATTCATTCTAGCATTAACAAACTGTGTAACATTAGACTCCCAACTCTGACATTAATTACTGTCAAAAATACAGATTTACTGGTTTTACCACAAGCTACAAAGGCTTATTAAACCTGAATGTGGAAAAATTAACCCAAGGGTGTGTATTTGAATCAAGCGAGATCAAAATAATAATGAAGGCCAGGCACGTTCATGAGTTGGTCTGAAGAAGTAAGGTGGAAAAGTTTTTTTTATTAGTTACCTGTGATCTCCTCCTATTGTAAGAGAAAGCTTTCCTTCCAGACAAGCTTTTGCTATTTCTTGTGAAAGCTGTCAGATGAAGAGAGGAGTGACAAATATGAGTGATGGATGCTTCCACCGACAGTTCACAAGATAAAAGAATCAGACAATTAGGCTGGTGCACGATATACCAAGTGAATAGGAAGTCTCGAGTTAAGTCACAAAGAACACAACAATGATTCTTGTCCCTTACACAATAACACAATAGACTTCACACAAAAGAACGAGACAATAGTGCATATATTGACTTGGTATATCGAGCATCACCCGACAATTAGCTAGGGAACAATTTGCTTTGATGCACCACCAATCCAACATACTATCTGAGTGTTTTCACTTTACTTTACTTTCATATTAAAAACAACTCCAAAAAAATTCAGTTTGATGGCCTGACTACAGAAGTGGACATGCCACGTTGTGGACTATCATGATGGACTAATCTAAAAATCACACAATTCAATGCAAAAAAATATTTTTAATACAATTATGGGTGTATAAAAACAGCCAGCATCATAACAGATCCCATAACAAACTTCTAAGATCAATTCTTAATGACCCCTGACAGGCCATGGGTTAATTACTTAGGCTTTTAAATGTGGTGTTCCAGAATATATCCAATTTATCCATCCAATGGAAAGCTCCTGGAAATTCTAAGAGTGTGTTCTCAAAAGCTAAACTTTTGAAAGGAATACTATGATTAAATAAAGCTAAGAATTTCTAATGGGGTTTGAGTTTGTGTGTGTGTGTGTTGGGGGTAGAAGAGGGTTCCTAAACCGAAATTCATGTGGAGGGGTCTTCTGGGTATGTCTGGAAGAACACAATGCAGGGATCACATGTACTAAAGGCATCTGCAGTTGAGTGTCGATCGATACCCTTGAATAAAGCCATTTCAAAGTTGTCCTTTATCTCTGTTTCCTGGTACACACTTTTTATTTCAATTACATTATTTTAGAATTTAATAATACATCAAGTGTAAAACTAATCTGTACAAACTTTCCTGTGGATATGAGTTTGCTTTGTAAAACAATCACAGAGCTTGCATGTAAAATATCATTCCCATGTGAAACATAATGTTCATTAAATAATTTATAGACCAGGATTTGTTTTGAAACAGAGGAATAACACAACTCAAAAATAGGCTTTCACCTGCCACATGATTTGTCTATATGCATGCTACATCCAACCACATTAACCTACCTTCTCTGCCACAGCGCCACATTCCAATGGATTTTTCACCAAGGTGTTACTTAAACTATAATTATAGCGATTCTTGATGTCAGGTACTTGTAATTCTCCAAAATCTGATATTCTGTACCCTATTAAATCAAAAGAGGAAATAACCCACTCTGGTTTAGTTCTGTCTCAACAGATGAAATAAAAATTAAATCTAGACATAGAATAAATCCATGAAATAAGTTCATGCAAAATGAGTGAGACTCTGATAACTTTTTAAATTGTATATAAACATCTGATGTTTATATGCTGTGGAAAAAATTATGGAGAAACAGTGGAGAAGCAAGAAATGTTACATTTATATGGACAACCTACAGCCACTGCACCCAATTAAAAACTATATGGCTGACAGTGTACATAGAAGTAGCTCAGCCAATCAGATTGCAGTACGTATTTGCAATGGTATACACTGAAAATTCCACTTGCACACTAATGTAAATGCTTCAATCTGATTGGCTGAGCCATTGCACACTGTAGGATTAGTGTAGTCACTGTCTGGAGATCACCTACAACAACTAGCAATGTTTTCTTGTTTCTCAGAAGTTTTGGGACTCTCACAGAGGAAGACTTAAAAACTTTTAATTACTTAGATAACAACTGAGCAATTTCCTGAAAAATTAAAACAAAGGTGTCATCTGCATTACTTGACACTAAAAACTTGAAATTGTGGTGAGTGCACATTGATGGCTACAAGTTTCAAATTTATGAGAATTGATCAATACTGTGTTAGCAAGGGATTTCAGAATGTCCAGCATCTGCAAAGATCTTTATTTGGAAATGTCTGTCAGTTTTATTAATTTTAGAAGAAATAAGAAAAGAGTGCAGCATTACCTAATTTCTCAATTTTACTGACTAAGCCTTGCTTCCTTAAATGTGCTGGTCCTTCTTCAACACCTTTCCTTGGCTAGAAGGAAAAGGAAACCAAAAGGTAAGTTATTAATTAATTAACCCATTGACTCCCGTACCAGCCATAACCAGCCATGACCAGTGTTGGCCTTTGTTCCACTTCTGGCATCATCACCTTTGACCAAAATTGGGATCATCTATACTAAGTTCTGCTGGAGGAAGACCTTTCCAATGATACCCAAATCAGAGTGATCGGCTCATATTGAACCTGGGGATATGCACGAAAATGCTCAGAAATTTGAGTGAAAAACTAGCAGCAAAATTTGCGGCGATGACACTGCTCCATGGCAAAAATTGCCCATCTAAAAGATGTTTCTTAGAAATTTATGAACTGGAAGCAAGCCCAGTAGAAGGTCAATCATTGCCACAAAAAAAATAAGAAAAGGAGAAAAAAGAAAGGCAAAAAACAAGATATTAAAAAACCTGAAAAGCCTGCACATGCCCATGCTAGAATGTCATAAAATGTGGTGCTAGCGGAAAGAACGGCACGCTATCATGTTGAAAATGCCTTTTTGAGTAGATTGGAGCTAATTTGGCTCATACTTAGGGTGACAATCTCCAAAATGTCCAAAATTAATTAATATTGAAAATTTAAGGTGTGATGAAATTACAGAAATTAAAATACCAGTCCCAGCTAAATTATATCATAACCTATGACTTTAGGGCTTCCTAGCAGGGTATGGCTAAAGCAGGCTGCTGAGTGCAGGGGAAGGATTTTTGGTGCCTAGTCTAGAATACGGTTGCAAAATCAAGCTGATCATAGTAAAAGTTTCAGTAGCTCAGGGGTTCACCCCAGAGACGAAGACTTGGCAAAGTTATCGTCTACAAGACTGGACTTGTAGTTTTTTATATTTACCGGTAACTATTTGTTTTTAAGGCCTTTTCCTTGAACTTGTTGTTCTTAACCATTGTACTGATTTCGTACAAAAAATTGCTCTTGCTTATAAAAACAGAGTTTTAAAAGTGTTCGACATAGTTATATAAACTTGGAGCGGATAAAGACCGATAAACGTCGAAAGGAATCTACACTCACGTGATAGTCAGGAAAACAGAGACAATGAACATAAACATCGAAAAACTAATGATTAACCACGAGGGTTTAGTACCCTACAGAAAAAAATGTGTTAGCATATGACTTCGTGCTAAAAACAAAATGACAGCGACATTTGCTTCCGCTGGTTAAGGCGACATCCGTACACGAAAGGATGAAACATGAGACACGACTATTCTCATTATGGTGTATTAAAGTGATTTTCTTTTTGAAACAAAATTCTTTTCGAAAGAGATCGATCGGGTTATAGCAAAATTACAAGCACAACCCTGGTTATATCATCGAGTTTCCCGCGTCGGAGCGAGCTCAGACGTTCAGAGACTGGATCTAAACCACCGGATCATATTAAACTGAAGTGGAAAGCATAGCTTTCTTAGTCAACAATTTAAAGGCGGTTTATCTCGCGGATATAGCATTATCCACTTGTACGGGTTTTGAAAAGCGTCGATTAATTCCCATAGGGAATCGAAAACTTCAAGTTCTAGAACACGACAGTCTTAACAATACTTACGTCACATCACACTGTGATTTTAAACCACGTTATTTCGCTGCTGCAAAACAAAAGTCTTACCTCAAAACAAACAAAAGTGACTGGCGTGACATTTTCCACGTGTAGGGAAGGAAACGTAAATATTTTCGATATTTCATCATTCTCTACGCTTATCTAAAATTTAGAAATTTGAGCTTACTTCAAAATAAACACTAAACTGACTGAAAGATTTATGCGACAAATGTAAACACGATACTATCGGACTTGTTTACGGCAGTTGACGAGTAACAACAACACGTTTCACGCATTGTTTTTTTCCAGTTCATTACGTAAACACGAACGTATATTTCACCGAACGAAATTATATTAATATTGAGTTGGTTTGGTACTTTACCTGCCCGCCGGAGAAAGGAACGCCGATCAAAAATAACTCTTTTTGCTTTGCTGAGTGGCATAATCTCACAATTTTCCTCAGAGAGGCCATTGTTGATTGCGTATCACGGTTAATGAATATACCGGAGATATGCGATATTCCTTTGTTTCTTTGTGTCCCCTCCCCCGACACACCTTCCGATTGACTCGTCCTATTCTTTCTCGTTCGTTACCACTTGACGGGGATTGAGTAACTGGAGGGCTCAATTCATCTTCCAGGAAATCAGTAACCATGAACCTACTACAATCATGACATGATACATCTTCTTCTACTTGTCCAAATCATGGTTTTTTTGTCACTTATCCGTAGACTAGCCCAGATTTCCAACGAGTACCTGAAAAGATAACAGCCCTTCCCCTCTCTCCAGAAAACTGTCAATTGTCATCAGCTTAGTAACCATGCAAGGAACCAGGAAGGGTTACAAAGCATATGTTTGTCGGCAAGAACTTCATGCTAGCCTACATATAGAGCACTTTCCATATATGGGTAACCTGCATATAAAGCACTTTCCATATATGGGTAAGATGATATTCTTTCATGAACATTCATAAACGTTCATGGTCGTTCATGCATCTTCATGCCCCTTCATGCTCGTTCATGCACGTTCATACACCTTCAGGCATCTTCATGCACCTTCATGCACCATCATACACCTTCATGCACCATCATACACCTTCATGCACCTTCATACACCTTCATGCACCTCCATAAACCTTCATGCACCGTAATACACCCTCATGCACGTTCATACACCATCATACACCTTGATACACCTTCGTACACCTTCATACCCCTTCATACACCTTCATACACCTTCATACCCCTTCATACACCTTCATACACCTCCATGCACCTTCATACGCCTTCATACACCTTTATACTCTTTCATACGCCTTCATACACGTTCATACCCCTTCATACACCTTCATGCACCTTCATACCCCTTCATACACCTTTATACTCCTTCATACGCCTTCATACGCCTTCATACTACTTCATACGCCTTCATACTCCTTCATGCACCTTCATACACCTTCATACACCTTCATACACCTTCATACACCTCCATGCACCTTCATACGCCTTCATACACCTTTATACTCTTTCATACGCCTTCATACACGTTCATACCCCTTCATACACCTTCATGCACCTTCATACCCCTTCATACACCTTTATACTCCTTCATACGCCTTCATACGCCTTCATACTACTTCATACGCCTTCATACTCCTTCATGCACCTTCATACACCTTCATACGCCTTCATACTACTTCATACGCCTTCATACTCCTTCATACGCCTTCATACACGTTCATGCACCTTCATACTCCTTCATACACCTTCATACGCCTTCATACTCCTTCATACGCCTTCATACACGTTCATGCACCTTCATACCCCTTCATATACCTTCATACGCCTTCATACTCCTTCATACGCCTTCATACACGTTCATGCGCCTTCATACACCTTCATACCCCTTCATACACCTTCATACGCCTTCATACTACTTCATACGCCTTCATACTCCTTCATACGCCTTCATACACGTTCATGCACCTTCATACTCCTTCATAACCCTTCATACACCTTCATACACCTTCATACCCCTTCATACACCTTCATACGCCTTCACACACCTTCATACGCCTTCATACACCTTCATGCACCTTCAAACACCTTCATACACCTTCATAACCCTTCATACACCTTCATACCCCTTCATACCCCTTCATACCCCTTCATACCCCTTCATACACCTTCATACACCTTCATACACCTTCATAACCCTTCATACCCCTTCATACACCTTCATACCCCTTCATACACCTTCATACACCTTCATACACCTTCATGCACCTTCATGCACCTTCATACACCTTCATACACCTTCATGCACCTTCATACACCTTCATACACATTCATACACCTTCATACACCTTCATGCACCTTCATACACCTTCATACAGCTTCATACCCCTTCATACACCTTCATGCACCTTCATGCACCTTCATACACCTTCATACACCTTCATGCACCTTCATACTCCTTCATACACCTTCATACCCCTTCATACCCCTTCATACACATACACCTTCATACACCTTCATACACCTTCATGCACCTTCATGCACCTTCATACACCTTCATACCCCTTCATGCACCTTCATACTCCTTCATACACCGTCATACTCCTTCATACAATAATGCTTGTTATTGTTCATTACAAAATATGCTTTATTTGATATTAATGCACCGGTAAAAACAACAAAAATTCTTCTATTGTAACTTTCAGTTCCTTTTCCTCTTCCTGCAAATTAACGATAACAGAGAGTAGTTAAAGATTACAATAAAAAAGGACTTTGTACATGTACATGAAAAGATGGCAATAAAAGCATACTTGTCGCTTGAATTTATTTATTTTTTTAATTTTACCTGTCGCCTGGCGTCAAGGTGGCGCATAGGGCCTCCTTAAGTTTATTTGCCCAGTTAAATTTAAACCTAAGGGTTTTGCAGTACTTGTGCCTGCATCACTTCATGCCAAAATGTTGCTACAATTGTTTAAGATGTCATATTTTTCACTCTTAGTTATTGTGCACAAAACATGCTGTCGCCATATCGACAATCTGTAATCATCTAGTAGATACTCTAGTTAACAAGATCATAGTACCATAATCACACAAAGATTAAGATAAGGTAACAAGCTAGATGAAAATTTAACGAGCGACGCAGGTGTATGAAAGTGAATAAAGGCGTATGAAGGTGTATGAAGGTGTCTGAAGGTATATGGAAGTGTATGAAGGTGCATGAAGGTAAAATAAGGTGTATGAACGTGTATGAAGGTGTATGAAGATAAATGAAGGTTAATGAAGGTGTGCGAAGGTATATGAAAGTGTATAAATTGTGTATGAAGGTGCATGAACGTGTATGAAGGAGTATGACGGTGTATGAAGGAGTATGATGGTGCATGAAGGTGTATGAAGGAATATCACGGTGTATGAAGGAGTATGAAGGTGTATGAAGGTGCATGAAGGTGTATGAAGAAGTATGAAGGCGTATGAAGGTGTATTAATGGATATGAAGGTGTATGAAGGAGTATGAAGGTGTATGAAGGTGTATGAAGGTGTATGAACGTGTATGAAGGATTATGAAGGCGTATGAAGGTATGAAGGTGTATGAAGAAGTATGAAGGTGTATTAAGGGGTATGAAGGTGTATGAAGGTGTATGAAGGGGCATGAAGGTGTATGAAGGTGCATGAAGGTGTATGAAGAAGTATGAAGGCGTATGAAGGTGTATTAATGGATATGAAGGTGTATGAAGGAGTATGAAGGTGTATGAAGGTGTATGAAGGAGTATGAAGGTGTATGAACGTGTATGAAGGATTATGAAGGCGTATGAAGGTATGAAGAAGTATGAAGGTGTATTAAGGGGTATGAAGGTGTATGAAGGCGTATGAAGGTATGAAGAAGTATGAAGGTGTATTAAGGGGTATGAAGGTGTATGAAGGTGTATGAAGGGGTATGAAGGGGTATGAAGGTGTATTAAGGGGTATGAAGGTGTATGAAGGAGTATGAAGGTGCATGAAGGGGTATGAAGGTGTATGAAGGTGCATGAAGGTGTATGAAGAAGTATGAAGGCGTATGAAGGTGTATTAATGGATATGAAGGTGTATGAAGGAGTATGAAGGTGTATGAACGTGTATGAAGGATAATGAAGGCGTATGAAGGTGTATGAAGGTGTATGAAGAAGTATTAAGGTGTATTAAGGGGTATGAAGGTGTATGAAGGTGTATTAAGGGGTATGAAGGTGTATGAAGGTGTATGAAGGTGTATGAAGGTGCATGAAGGTGTATGAAGGTGTATGAAAGTGTATGAAGGTGTATGAAGGTGTATGAAGGGGTATGAAGGGGTATGAAGGTGTATGAAGGTGTATGAAGGGGTATGAAGGTGTATGAAGGTGTATGAAGGTGTATGAAGGGGTATGAAGGTGTATGAAGGTGTATGAAGGTGCATGAAGGTGCATGAAGGTGTATGAAGGTGTATGAACGTGCATGAAGGTGTATGAAGGTGTATGAAGGTGTATGAACGTGCATGAAGGTGTATGAAGGTGCATGAAGGGGTATGAAGGTGTATGAAGGTGCATGAAGGTGCATGAAGGGGTATGAAGGGGTATTAAGGTGCATGAAGGGGTATGAAGGTGTATGAAGGTGCATGAAGGTGCATGAAGGGGTATGAAGGGGTATTAAGGTGCATGAAGGTGTATGAAGGTGTATAAAGGTGTATGAAGGTGCATGAAGGGGTATGAAGGTGTATGAAGGTGCATGAAGGTGCATGAAGGGGTATGAAGGTGTATGAAGGTGCATGAAGGTGTATGAAGGTGTATGAAGGGGTATTAAGGTGTATGAAGGTGTATGAAGGGGTATGAAGAAGTATGAAGGTGCGTGAAGGTGTATGAAGGTGTATGAAGGTGTATGAAGGTGCATGAAGGTGTATGAAGGTGTATGAAGGTGCATGAAGGTGTATTAAGGGGTATAAAGGTTTATGGAGGCGTATGAAGGTGTATTAAGGTGTATGAAGGTGCATGAAGGTGTATGAAGGTGTATTAAGCTTTATGAAGGTGCATGAAGGTGTATGAAGGTGTATGAAAGAGAATGAAGGTGTATGAATGTGCGTGAAGGTGCATGAAGGAGTATGAAGGCGTATGCAAAGTATGAAGGAGTTTGAAGGTGTATGAAGGAGTATGCAGGCGTATGAAGGAGTATGAAGGCGTATGAAGGAGTATGAAGGTGTATCAAGGAGTATGAAGGTGTATGAAGGAGTATGAAGGTGCATGAAGGTGTATGAAGGAGTATGAAGGAGTATGAAGGTGTATGAAGGCGTCTGAAGGAGTATCAAGGCGTATGAAGGTGCATGAGGGAGCGTGAAGGTGCATGAAGGGGTATGAAGGGGTATACCCATATATGGAAAGTGCTTTATATGCAGGTTACCCTTATATGGAAAGTGCTCTATATGTAGGCTAGCATGAAGTTCTGACCTGTTTGTCGCTAGCAATATGTAAGTTATGGTCCAATAAATTTAATTAGTTCTATTAGAATCTTACTTCCAACGAACTCAGGTTAACGATGGGGTTGAAATCCTCTACTCTGTTACAAGAAGAAGATATAGAAGAACTGCAAAACGAGACTGGTTGTAAGTTGAATGCATTTTGCGAGAATCTCGTACAAAGTTACGTGCTCAATCACTTCTAATTTATGACTCAACAATGAACTTTGTGCTTGATTTTCACAGTTTCCCCAGATCAAATCAAAAGGCTTTACAGCAGATTTACAAGTCTTGATAAATCAACCAAAGGAACACTGAGGTAAGGAAGCGAATTTGTTTGCATGTTCTCGCTCAAAGGCAGAAGAAGACTATAGGACTATAGGCTCAAAGAAGACTATAGGAGATCGCGCGTTTTCGATAGCTGCCCCTCTTTTATGGAACAGTCTTCCACTGCCAATAAGACAGGAAACCTCTATCCACTGCCAATAAGACAGGAAACCTCTATCGAGTCTTTTAAACGCTCTGTAAAAACGTATTTATTTAAAAAGGCTTTAAGTTAGATTTTTATTTGATTTAATTTAATATTGTGATTTTTAAAAATTCTACATTTTACTTATTACTCTGGAAATTTTTATACTGTAAATATTGTAAGTTTTTTTATTCTATTCTATTTTTACTATTCTAATTTAGTATAATAATAATATTGTGATGCGCTTTTGAATATTTTTATAGAAAAAAGTGCAATATAAGTATTAAATATTATTATTATTATAAGCTTAATAACATGTTAATAAATTAAAACGCATGAATAAGTATTAGCATAAACGAAGGTTATGTGGATCATGTTTACTGTGGGTAGTCTCGATCGTCATTACGGTTGAGTGTCGACTGACAATCGACCAATATATCGACCGAGAGTCGGCCGATAGTCAGTCGAGAGCTGGTCAATAGTGGGTCGACACTCGGGCGATAGTTGGTCGATATATCGGTCGAGATGTGTGTTGGCTGACATAGTTTTTAGTTCACCGATACCTCGCTGATACTTCGCCAACACTTGGCCGATACTTCACCGACACTGGTCGACTACTGGTCGAATGAAAAGCTTCCGATATGTTGGTCAACATATCGGTCGATAGTCGACCTATAGTCGATCACGTTACTGTTGCAAAGTTTGTGGTCGCCAGCTTAGTGTGTGAGTTCACGCACACACAAAAAACTGATCCGCTATATCAACCTACCACCCACCGACTATCGACCAGCTAGTGATCGAGTTCGAGCAACTCTCAACCGACTGTCAACTGAGAGATCTTGGCCGACACAGATATTTGCGCGACAGTTCACTGATATGTCACCGACACTTGACTGATATCCCACCAAAATTTTACCAATACTCGATCGAGATGCGTCTTCGCAATATCAACCGATAGTCGGTCGCTATATCAACCGAACCCCGACCGACTATCGCCCAGCTATCGACCCAGTGTCGACCGACTCTCGATCGATATATACATGTAGGTCGAGTGTCAACTAACAATCGACCGATATATCGACCAACGTAGCGGTCGACACTACCTACAGTAAACATGATCCGGTTATGTGGTAGGGGGGACGGCCGGATATCAGGGCAAAAAACTTCCGCTCGTCCGCACGTCCGAGACGAGTACTCCCGTATCTCGGACGAGTGGATTTCCTAAAGCACTCGTCCTATGGGACGAGTAGAGTGAAAAAAATGTTCTTTGCTACTGAGGTCTGAGTTCCCAAGCATTTTGGACTTTGTAAACTAGCCTGAGCTTCGCGAAGTCTGGTCTCTTTTCACGGCAACTTACCGTAGCCTCTTTCGCCTTCGTTTTCCGAGAATATCTGGTTCTGTTGTTTCGATGAAGTAAGACTGGGATCCAAATTCCATATATGGAAATGACAACAGCGTTCGAGACAAGGCTTCACGAACACTTGAACGAGGCGATTGCCGTTGTGGCAAGTTTTGTGATCATTAAAGAAGTAATAAAACCTTTTAATGTCCTAGCTAGCCATTCTGCTTTATAAAAGGCGCTGATGCTTTGAAGCTGTCACATGACCCACCTAAAAAACGCGCGAAACAAAATCAGATCATACGCTACGTCTTCACTGTCAGTGAACAAGATGTCGGCTAATCTGCTTGACCTGTGGAAAATCGGTAGGAAAAGAAAACCTGACCCTAGTAAGGAGGAAAGTGAGAAAGCAAAAAAAAAATATGAAGAAAGTCGAATTCGAAAATTCCAACCAACATGGAAAAAAGAATTTCCCTGGGTTCAATTTGACGAGGAGAAGAATGAAATGTTCTGCATTGTGTGCCACAAGTATCCGACAGTAGCCGATAAAGCGAGAAGAACTTCCTCCTCTTCCTGGCCTTCCAAATCCTAGTCTGGATGAGGCTTGAAGTGACCTTTGTGTACTTATTTTGCAAAACTTTACGTACAATTTTTTTTAGTGTCTCGTTTCATAAAGTAGAACAGTAGTAATTCAAAACAGCCTCAGAATATTGCCGGGACTTCTATGTTTCATCTTAGATCGCAGTTTTAACGCCTCATAGATGTGCTGCATTTTCTCAAGTCTTGTATTGTACATAAAGAATGTGAGTGATCCCCGATGTGTCTGTATGAAATGGTGCTGAATTAAAAAGTGCAAAGAACAACACAAATTAATGTAACTGTTAAAATTAACACTTGAGATAATACAATTTCTACGTTTTTTAATGATATTTTGTTATTCACGATCACTTTAATATTTTTTTCGGACTAGTGAATTTAACTTTCGGACAACCAAAATCTGAACGTCACTTGTCCAATGGACAAGTGGAATAAAAAAAAAAGTTTTTTGCCCTGGATATAAACATAAGAATGTAAATTTCAAAATCGTGTCTTATAATTCTTATGCTGATGTCGCTATTATGTCCAGTTGGGGCATGTTGCCAGAAGCTAGCAAAAGCAGAGTTGACTTTCAGCCAATCAGCAAGCACTTTATGCTTATGCCAATATCCTCACTGGACATATCACCGACATAGCTAGGCATAGGCATGAGAAGAATGCTTTTACTTATGTCACAACCATCATCACTAGCACATAAGCTTATGAGGACTGGAAACTATGCCCATTGAAAACAAAATGTATAGGCAAGGCAGTTTTATAGCTTGCATTAGAAACTCCAACAAATGCAGATTTTCAGGGTACATGTAAAGATACTAATTTCCACATGTCAGTGTCCTTTGGAACCAAGGTTAAATTGTAAAAACATTTTTATAGCGTAAACATACTTTTCCTTTTGTTTTTGTAAACAGCCCTTACTAGATAAATTTATCACAAAAAATGTACCAAAAAAGTACCAAGTTTTCCTGGTTCAAGTGTCTGCATTGTAATTACACTTAATTACAAGTTATCTAATGTTCACTGTGTTTTTTTTTTCTCTCAACCAGCCGTGACGATTTTATCCGTATACCAGAGTTAGCCATCAATCCAATTGGTGAGAGAATCATAGATGCCTTCTTCATGAATGAGGACAGTCAGTAAGTAATATCATCAATATTATAACTTGTCAATAATAACAATAACTAAATAACCTTTAAAAACAAATAATTAAATAGCCGTAAAAATAACATAGCCTTTCACTGTTAATTTATGTGAGAATGTCCACAGCCATGCACAATCTTTTGTTTTGCACGTATTCGCTATGCATGAGTAATGTAACCAAAGTGTTTCCGTTGGTTAGTTCCACAGTCAGAAGTAAACAACTATAATCGAGTTCTGTGTAGGATCAAGGCTTAAAAAGCGAACAAAAAGTACCATGAAGAACTTTGTCGGGCTTCATAACCATTCCCCTCCATTAACTTTCAGGCTATCATCAAGAAGGGGATCAATATCAGTATCTGGGCAACTGCGCACCTACCTGTCCCCTAACCCAACAGCAACACTGACTTATTAACTTATTATAACATGTTGGGTTAGGGGAGGGATAGGTGCTCAGTTGCCCAGATACCGATATTGATCCGATATTGGTCTTATTGTACCAAGTAACCAAACATAATGCATTCAAATTGTTGTTACATTGGTAGCACATTTCAGTGTAGTAAATCTCATTAAAATTTTTAAGAAACAAAAGGTTTTGCACATTGTTTTGTCATGAATGTCAAGAAATCTTGGTGATACTTCACATGACATATCGGTAACAAAAACAGCTTCAAATTTTAGCGCACCATATAGTGGAATTTGGCCTGCTATCATAACTAATTCCAGCTTGTGCAGAAGTAACTGAAAGGTATTACTGGTAATAATTTATGTTTTAATAATGTAAAATATTTTCTCAGGGAAAGTGGTAAAGAAACTTGTAACTTCAGGCAGTTTGTGAAAACCTTAGCTCACTTCAGACCTTTTGATTCTTCGAAAGAAAACCCACTCAACACCAGAGAAAAGAAGCTAAAATGTAAGTGCTTATGTATTTAAGAAACAAAGGTTCTTTTGTGGTGATGAAATAGGTTATGTATTAATTCAGTCATTTAATCAGCTCCGAAATAAAAGAAGTCAGCTTACGGCCTCAGCACACCCATCACATTTTCAAGGACAACAGTGGTGTGTTCAAGCTTATTAAGTGTCATGGGGACCTGTGCGTCTTCACAGGGCGTTCACCACATTTTCCAGCGTGCAATGGGATTACCACATTTAGTAGTGGACACTTCATACTTTGTCCAGAGTTTACATACATGCATACACTAACAGTCATGCAAGCCATATAGTTTCACCCATTTTGTTTAACATTCTTTGTCGTTCTATTTTCAGTCACCTTTAAAATCTACGATTTGGACAATGATGGGAAAATATCCAAAGATGACCTCATGCAGGTACCTATGCATGGGCAAGTAACAACTAAATTTGGTGCCCATCTTTTGTTTTTTACTGATAACTCACTTTTATTAGCCTGCATCGCAGACAGTCTAAACCGCCAGTATAGTCTGTCTGCACAACGGTTCCCAAAAGCTTGTTCTGACATCTTGCAGTTTTGCACGGATCTGTGTATTCATTTCTGATTGGCTAGCTTCTTACACACTTTATGACAGGATAAATTATTGTGAAACAACTATCACTCAACTTGTTCTTGAGTTTCGTGAGTATGCACATTTGTGACATCGAGACTTTTTTGAGCTGGAAATATGATAGCTGTGATCAAAGATACCTTTCATTGTTTCACTCGTGTTTTTTCAAGGGCACTTTATATTATGCTCTGTTATTAGGAGGAATTTTAATTAGTTGGTCAAAGATCTGCAGACCTCTCCATAGTTTCCACTGTGATCTGCATGTCACTTTGTAGAGTTTGACACCCCAGATGACACCTCTGTAATTTGCATTATGCTTATACCATATTTAGGCTCATTTCTATTGCAACATATGTCTGAAGATCTCTGATTATTGGTTTTAAGGGACAAAGTTTGAAATATTCCATGGACATGTTGCTCACTTACATTCTGTTGTGACACCGGGCCCGGCTGTTTGATCGCAACTGTTTGCAAGTTCAGTATGCTGCTTTGTATCTCTCTTATCACGGGTATCAATTATTGCCAACGAGCCAGCCGAGCGAAGACGCTCGGCTGGCGAGGCGGCAGAGAATAGTGCCGCGCGAAGAATGCCGTATGCAAAAAAATTCTCGATCCGCGGCTGAAAGTGTAAGTGTAAGGTGTAAGGTGTAAGGTGTAAGAACCTCGGTTTTAGCCAATTGCAAGGACGGAACTTTTGGAACCATTGCAGTTTTTAGCCAATCAGGAGGTGCGTTATATCTAGACTTGTCTCGTGGAAGGTAAGTGTTTACTTCGTTGTTGTGTTCATCCAACTGTGAACAATGTCCGTCTCGGAACATATCAACTAGCGTGTTTCCTCTCTCACTTTATCGAACTGAAAGTTCAATCGGGCAGCGTGCCATTTACAAAACTCTTCTTCTCATTCGAATATTGAGGAAAACTGTTAGGCAGGAGCAAATCCAAGACACAAAATCGACACTACAAAATTGAACGAGCGTGCTCATGAATCGAAACAGTGTATTCTTTCTCTGTTTACCTATATCGAACTGAAAGTTGCATCGGGCAGCGTTTATTTGAAAGATTGTGCTCAGCAGTCGAACCCCTAGAGCAAATCCAGTGTTCATATCTAGCATATCGAACTGAAGGTTCAGTCGGCAGCGTTTCCGAACAGAACTGAACGAGGGTGTTTATCATGCAGTCGAACCACTGGAGCAAATCCAGTGTTCAAAATACAAATCGGACCTGTTTGCCACAGAATTAAACGAGTGTGGTCAGCAATCAAACTAGCGTGTTCACTTTCACTTCGACTTTGCCCATCATATCGAACTCAAAGTTCGACCAAGCAGTGATACATTGCACAACTCTTGATAGTGTTGATATTCAGGGAAACTGATGGACAATACTCCTCGAATTTTCAATATCCTACTGGATTGCGTGACGAACGAAAGCAATCTTGCCTCCAAGGGGTGTCATGTTACCGGCCGGTACAAGCGTTATAAATTTCACTCCGTAATGTTTGCAACAGAAGAGAACCAAAAATCTGTCATGCAGTATTAATAAACACCTTATTTAATATACCACAAATTATTTTCTCGTTGGCACTCTATCGATAGGTATACCTAGTTATATTTATGTTGGTCTGGCTTTGCTTCAGAGACTGCCGTAGCTTTATTTCAAGAAAGCTATATGTTTGTATGGATGCGTTCTTTTGTTTCTCGTATTAATTTGGTCGAGGTTATGTCTCTTAGCTGGTGTTGCAGCTGGACGTGTCACAAAATCCTTGGTGGTTTAAACTGTCAGCAATGTGATGCAGGCTGTTAACATTGCTTGATCTATTTCCCAAGGATAGAACCAATCACAAGGCGCATAAAAACTAGCCAATCAGAAATGGATACATATATATCCGTGCAAAACTGCGGGATATCAGAACAAGTTTTTGGGAGCTATTGCGCAGACAGACTATACCAGGGATTTTGTGACACCCTGCAACACAGGCTAACTTTTATTAGTACATTGACCATGTTTTTGATTCATTTCAAATCTA
>OZ026600.1:948200-1038200 GCA_964020085.1 Micromussa lordhowensis | reverse complement strand
AGGCAATCTTGTCCTCTCTATGAAGTTGATAAAGTCTGCTGTATCTTTAAGATACGAAGGTTGTATTTGTGCTATCGGCTGAAGAAGGTGATCGACAAACGCTGAGATACGTTCTGTAGGGCCGTCGCACCCTGATATAGGTCTACCGACAGGGGTCGGTTTGTGAATCTTAGTGAGTGTGTAAAACACTGGAATTCTACATCGTCATCGACATCTTGATGCAATCTCTGGGATAAATCTAACAGAATTTGTCCTACGTCCGTCGGGCCTAAGTTGATTTTGCGCCATTTTGAGGTATAAAATGGGTAAAAAATGGGGTGGGTAACCATGGTTAAAAGAATAAAGAGGGCCTAAAAGGGCCTTGTTTTGACCACGAGCCCGCGCACTTATTGGTCAATTCGCGTAAACTTATACGACGTAGCGGACGTAGCGTCGGTTTGGTAGCGTCCTTCGGCGTCAACTTGGAGGAGAGAAGCGTATGGAAAGAACGGAATCCAAAAGAAGAAAGGCGATAGTAGAACAGCAAATCGACAATAACTTACCAACAAGCTCAGTTGAAGAGGATCTGGTACGTATTTTATATTATTTAATGGCACTGTATTTATGGTTTGTTTCCAACAGTTTTCCACACTTTACTGCACTTGGCTTTGTCGTTTTCACCAACAACTCTCTAAATTTGCGGGTAATCAAACAAGTGTCTTTTACTTTTAGCCCTCTAAGGTACCACTACGAAGAGAAATATTCACCTCCTAGATGGAATGGTCAATAAGCACAAAGCTACTTATTTTGAAGTATATGTTTCAAGATCAAAGTGATCTTGAGAATTTGTTTTAGATTTGGCACCGATGGTTGATATGTAGTGACAAAAGGCAAGATTCGTTTGCTTTCTTTTTGTTTTGGTCGGAGGGCTAATTTCCTCCCTTGAAATTTCACCTCTAAGATAGTCGTCTCAATTAACTTCTCCGGGTAACCTCTCTCGAGAAGATTTGATTTAAAGGCTTTGATTTTCTCTTCAAATATTTTCTTAGAAGAGTTTGTTCTGAGAAGCCTTAGAGCCTCTCCTTTGATGAAACCTTTTTTCACTCCTGGAGGGTGAGATGAAGTGAAATGTGTGTATGATCTTTTTCTGTGTTTCTGAGAGTAAAGTAACTGTGTTTCTAATGATTGTATTTCATGCAAGTCACTATTTATTTGTACTATTCATCCCATCTATTATTTTTATGTTTTTCTTCCAGGTATCAGGTGTCATTGATAAAGGCACTGTGTCTTCGTATTATGTACAATTGAAAGTTTCTCACCATTCAATTATAGTCCTCGATAAGGCTGCCACAAACTTTTTTTACAGGATTTCAATGTGAAATCAAATAAACTCTGGGTAAGTTTTTTCTTAAGCTTTTGTTGAATGTTCATTGTCGCTTTGACCAAGACTATGTCTAAGAAGTTCTAAACAGTTGTTATACGTGTGTGCATTGACAGTACATTTGTAGTCATGGGTAGCGCACCCTTTGAAGTGCATCTCAAATTAATTTACCACTCTCTTGCCGAACTACAATCTCCTTCCACGTGAAGAGATAACAAATCACTGTTAAGGAATTAGCAATTTTTTTTATTCATTCCAAATTTTTGAATTTTAGTTGGTGAGCACTGTAACCTCTCATTTTGGTTTTTGTCTGGAGATAATACTTATGTACATCTCATGGATTTCAGGAACAAAAACCGACTTCTCGTAGTCTAATGCCCGTAATATATTTCAAAATTTCTTATTGATTCCACCAAGAAAGGACTCTGCTATCTCCAGACAAGATTCTCATATTGAGAGGAGATTTTTGTCTCATATAAGAAACAAGGCAATAGGTGGTAACTTGCTTTGAGTGGTTCTTTAGTATATTTTAATAGAGAAGGGCTCAATAGTATATTTTTAAATTCTAACAATCCACCTTCATCATGCAGAAATTTCAGCAAAATCAAACAAAACAAGTTTTAATTATTTAGAATTTGTAACTGATACCTTGCTCAAGTGCTTGTCACATACAGGTTAAGAAAACTGACCTCTTGATAATTTTAGCTTTAGAAGCCAGTAACTGGTCGCAAATTACTCTCGATATCCTTACAAATCTCCTGACATCTTTGAAAGATTTGGTCCCATTTTTTGAGCAAATATACATTTCGCCGATGGTGACAGCCACTTCAGTGGCTGACATAATCTCGAGTGGGGGACAGGCCGGATGTAACACCAATTTTCTGTCACACTTTTAAGTAGACACCTTTACATGAATGCACTCATTTTCTATGATAATTTCTAGTAATATTATATTGTTAAGTTGCCCCTATATTATATTTATTAGTAGCCATTTACACTTTTTTGTAGATAGATGCCAACATATATTTATAAGGGTTTCTTAATGTCGCCCTTGCCAAGGCTTTTACTTATAGCACTCAATCAGGGCACAAACCGTTTACTCACTGCTGCACCTCCTGCACATTTCTTTTTTCCTGCATATAATAATGATAATAAAAAATAACAATTATCATAATAATAATAAAAATAATACAATGATTCAATAATATTCTTCAGGATAAACATTATGTGTCATTGACACGCAAAAGCTGAGTATTCGAAGAAGTGCCTCAGTGGATTTATAGCTGTCAGTGCGATAAAGCCAAAAGTGATCTGTTTCAGGCTACTGGACGAAGCATTCACATGACATATGAAGGTACATTTTTTTCTTAGCATCAATTGGTGTATTTTAACACCATTATTTCAAGCTGCATTGAACCTGGGTCATATGAAGCAAATCAAATTTGAAGGGAAAAGCTTTACCAGTAATTTATAATAATTAAGCAAAGCAAAGTCTTTGTCATCAAACATGTACAGTATGTGACAGCATGCAAAGAAAATTAATTTTACAGCTTGCCCTTCGGGCAAGCTGTAACCAACATCTACTAGCCCGAAAAAAAATTTTCACTAGCAGAATGAATGAATACAGAATGAAGGTTGTAGGATAAATTTTTTAATTCGAAATACTCAAGGTTCTTTAACGCTTAGAGTTCAATACTACATGTATATTCACTGGTGATGTCTTCAACTAGTTTAGCTGTTTTGTTCTCGGGCTACCACATTGTAGAATTTTTCCTAGGTCCACCGCAAGACGTGAATGACTTACATACATTTGAGACATTTTAAAATTTAGAAGAACATTTTTTACGACAAAAACGGCCCAAAGTTCTCAATCAACACACTAAATGACAACGTGGACAACCCGAAAAGCTTCCAGTGAAAGCGCTTCATTCTGCAATTTGCCGCCAAAAAACATTTCCCGTGGGAGTATGTCTTAGCCGCTGACAGGGGAGATGCTTATCTCATTAAAGGACATAAAAAATTTGAAATCTTTCATCAGTTTGCTTCTCATTCAAAAGTAGTGCATTCAGAAGATCACTTTTCTGAAGAAGGTTTGTTTAGGTGTCAGTTTTCCAAGTCAAGTTTCAAGTTTAAGAGAAAGTGGAAAGTGTGAGTGCCGAGTCAGGCATCAGTGAGCAAATATTATGCAGACAAACCTTATGCAAATTTGTGGTTCATCTTGTTACAAGTAACCAAAGGTTTTGGGTTTCAAAAGAAAAAAAATATATGTTTCATTTCTGGCAACTTTTCATCTGACAGATTTTCGTGAAAAGTGAAAACAATACGATATGGTCTACATATTTTAATCAACAAGCACCTACAGTATTGGTGACCTCTATTGGTGTTTAGAATCTACCATATTGAAACGCACATGATGAATATTTGCTAAAAAAATAACAAATTTCTCACTTGAGTTCAAGATCAAAACCTTTTGTTTACGTTCCTCGCAAATGACTACGAAGCAAAATTTAGACAAATAGCTTTCTCTGAATCAGAAAGAATTAGTCACGGCCAACATTTACCTCCAAAGTTTTTTTCAATATCTGCTTTTACTTTATGCGCCCTGTCTGACATGTTAATGCGATACCTTGTCTTGTTTATGCAGATTTCGAAGAGCAACCCAGCAAAAAAAACTTCAGAGCAATGTTTCTCAGGTGAAACGAAACCCACATGCCAAAGTTCAGGCCCTTTCGTGAACACTTTTTTTTTCAGCCAAATAGTCACTTAGCATGGTTTTGCACTCACCCCTTCAATTGTTTTAGTATATACCACACAAGTTGAATAATTAGAGGACCAAAACGTTATTTTATGTGCGAAAACAGTCGGAAATGTGAAAATCTCTCGTGCCGGCTGCTAGGAGGTGAATAGTACTTGCTAATCACCTCCGAGTTAACCAATCAGAGCACGCGAAAGCACTATTCACTTGTGTGGTATATACTAAATATATATATTATGTTGTACAATATATACTGTATGTCATTACTTATATCCCATATTTATCCGCAGTTTAATTTAATCGACATTACTATTTCCTTTTTATATCTTGCAGACTGGACACAATTGAATTCATTTTGTCTGCACATCAAAGTGCTCAGCATAGCCATGCGTAACTTTGATGCCATGTTTTCAATATCACCAGCTTTTGATCAGGAAACAGCAGATGAAGGTGTGTAAGATATAATTTTTTCTTTAATTTAAATTAAGGTGGCTTATAATGGTTTTCAGTATATAACTTGACTATGTGCTTCTAATTTGATTGGTCAGTGCTACCACTCTTTATCACTTGCTGTAATGGTATGAAACAAATGCCCTATCACTGGTCAACAAGTTGGGATTATTTTCTGGCAATTAGTGGTTACCATAGCAACATTATGATCTGTCAAAAACACCCTCAATTTAAACTTTAAAGGCTGAAAGCTTAAAAACGAGTTCAGTGACCCCCTGTTTTTTAGTCAATGGAATTTGATTAGCGTTTTATGATGTAACTTTTTGCAAATTCTGTAGGAGGTGTCCAGAGCCACCCGAACACCTAACAGTATAAACTGATAAAGAGTGGTAGCACTGACCCATTTCAAGTACTGGAAAATGCTGAAAATCTTTATTAACCACTTTAAACTAGTAAAGACAATAATAATTGTTTAAATACATTTCTTTTTTTAGAAAACATCGAGGCTCCTGATGACTCTCCATTTGTCCATATACAGAGGACAGTTATCAGCGTAAAGCGACCATCACATCCTTGGGGAATTTTAACAGTTGGCGCCCAAGGCATGAAGTGCCTCATTTGTACATTCAGCAACTGTGTACATGTCAAGTTTGTGGTAGATTCCCTTGAAAAGGAGTGTTGCCCAGATTTTGTGACAGAATTCCATGCTGCGTGTACCAGTGAATTAGCTAGTACATTACAGTCGACCCAGGAAAGCATAAAAAGTACCTGTCTTTCGTACAAGCAAATTCCTTTTGAGGATATTGGAACTGTTAAATTCTTGCTTGACTTTAATGGCAATGTTCTATCAGCTGTAGATGAGGGTGGCATTTGCCATGTTTGTGGAGCTGGGCCACTTGAAATTCAGTCTCCTCCCAAGGAACTTACTCTTTTCACCCAGTATCGAAGGAGAAGTGTTCTCAGTGAGTTTTTTTTATATACATCAAGTAATCCAAGCTAACATGGTTACTTTACATTGTATTTTATGTTATTTACATTGCATGACATTCAAAGTTCAGCTGCACACTTTCTCCCTGCACAAAAATACCTAAGGATAATATACACTTCATGGGAAATCTAAAGTGAAGACATTTTGCCAGTCCTTTAGGCCTTCATTATATAGAGGTTCCACTGTTATGTACACATAAGATGCATTTAAAATGATATACATTGTAAATATTTGCACACTGTATATAAACATGTGCATACAAATATCAGGTGGTACAAATATCATCATAAGTTTTGACAAGTTCATTCCATTGAACTAATTATTATTTTTTCCTTCTTATAAAGTCCACAATGCCATTTCACAGTGCCAGCATGTTGTTCCATTTGATGGCTCACAATATGGAATCCTCAACATGGGCAAGTTTTTAATTGGCCATGATGTCAGGGTCAGGACGAATTTCTCACAAATGTGGGAAATCTGCGCGAGCAGTCTGAATCGGCGTGCCAAGTGGTACAAATAGCTGCATTCAGGACACATGGCATGCTGGCCAACAACCCCCTGTTAAGGCTAAAAAAAATTAACACTTGGGGAGACTTCAACGTTTTCTTAGGAAATTTAAGGAAATGAGGGTAGGGTTTCATTTTTTTCTTTAATTTTTGGTTCATAGTAAACGTGCCCTGGAGGTACCAATAGTGCGTTCATCTAATTTCTCTTACCACAGAAACTAACTACAATATCATAGATATTGGCTTCTGCGATATCTCAAATTCTTCATTTTTAAAAACTCGCTTTCATTGGCTAAATCTGATGTGGTGGAAAAACTGAAAAGTGATTAGCGTAAGCTCCGATGAACAAGTAAAAATTGATAACACATAGTATTTACTTTATAAATACTGTTACAACTCAGATACAGAAGACAAGATGGGAAGATAACATTTTTTATTTAATCTTTTTATTTTTATTTCCGATATTAAAGTGACGAGGTGTAAAAGTGAAGTTGTACAAGACGATTATAAATAAAAACCTGTGATCATATGTATTGAGTACTTTATCATTATTTTCAATTTTCAAGTGAAGTTTTGTATAAGAAGGAAAAATGTCGAGAAAATTACAAAAACTTAACATGGAAAAATTATTATCGAATTATTATCGAGCCCTCGATCCCATTGCCTCTTATACCAACAAAATTACGACGCCAATATCTTGTTATTTCAACAAGCCTGTCATTCACTTCGATAGATGACACCCCTCTCTGGTGCATAGGTTTAATTTACGTCATAATACCGCATTTTCTACTGGTCACTTAAGATGTGACGAGCACTTGAAATCCAGTCTTTCTAATTCTTTAATATTTTCAAAAGGCTGAAGTGACTTCTCTTACATTCTATGAAATGAAATGGGAACCATTCTCTTACAATTTCCAAAGCAATCATCACAGTTCCTGGCAGCAGATTCACGGATATTAAAATCAGACACATTTTGCAAGCCGTCTTATTTTCGAGATGCAAAGCACAGCGCCAAACCAACGAAAAAGTCAAAGATACCCCTTCAGACACGTTGTAAAACCCCCAATAGGTACTAAGCTATCCAGTGCAAGTATATCCAATAACATAGCTTTGCATACTTTAGAGAGAGTGAACTACTTATTTTTTTTCCTCTGTAACGAGTCTACAAATTTTTTCTTTAATACACCACCAAGTTAAATACTGTGCACAAGGTCACGGCCAGTGGCTATTACATAAAGAAAACCGATAACACAACAACAACAACAATATTGAAAACAAGAACAAAATAAAAAGCCAAGAACGTCTAAGCCACCCCGGGATGGGCGAGGACTTGCATGTGAAACAGACGGGGATGCTCATCGACTCCCTTAGGGGTGTAAATTTCGGATTTTAGTCTCACTTAGGGTATAGAGGAAAAATCGGCAATATTTTCAGCTCTGTTTAAAGTAGTACCCAAAGAACTATAGCAAAACAGCTTCTATTTTTAACTCGCATTGTTTTCCCTTAGGGGTCAAAAATTTGTGACCCGCATCAAGATTAGTCTCCTTTAAGAGTCAATTTCAAAATTTTCGACAAGCTGCCCCGTCTGCGTCATAAGAGAGTAACCCCAACCCCGGCTAAGCCGTCAATAGGCTTTTTTAAACCCTGTCACCGAAACTAATAAGCATGCATTACTTTATGCTTTACAAATTTCAGTTAATTACATCCTTGTTAATAGCACATTATTGGTAGAGCCAGGCTTATTTGAGGGTGTGAATGGGGTTAACCAACTAGCGACAAAGGGATAGAAATATTACGGACTACTGACAAAACGAGGAAAAAAACTTAGCGACTAGCGCCAAAAAAATTAACTGGGATTTACCGACAACTGACAAAGGTCAACAATTTTTACTAACAACCGACAAGGTAATGAAATTTTACCCTACAACCGACATGAGGACCCACCCATGAGGACCCTCTTGATTGGCAAATTGAGTTTTGAATCGCTTCATAGTAGCCTTTTCCGAAACACGATTGGGCATTTGGTAATAAGCAACGTCAACAAGTTTATTTTGAGGGATTGCTTTGAAAGGCATCTTATTCGTTATTAATCAGATATAACGGCCAAGTAGCTATTTGCATGTGGAAAGCGACCACACATTTAAGTGAGTGGCACAGTTTTTCAGCCTAGACGACGCTAAGAAGTGTAAAGGAAACAGAATTTTGCAGAGTCTAGAGAAATAGCAGCGAGCGAAAAAAAAAATTACGTGGTGAGGACGCGCTAAAAAGTGCATCTTTTTCACCATGACAATGACCACCGTCAGAAAGCGACTAGAGATTATCAGGTACTTTCATGCTATAAACTCTTTGTTACGACGCGTTTAAATGTCTAAATTTGAAACAAATGTAATCGCAGCACAAAATCTTCCTTTATAACAACTGGAAAACTTCTAAACTTTTGCTTCGGTACACTATACACCCGCTAGTGACACGTTTTCCGTAAGCTCTGTAGGGTTGGTCAGAAATAAAATCTAATTAATGTCATTCCGACGCCAATTTATGGAATCATACTTTAAGAGTGTTTGACCTTCCATTTAACAAACAAACCTTGGAACTGAGTAAGAAATTACTTCAGCATGTCTATTCTGCAGGATACTAACTTGTGCCTTGTAAGATAAACCTTCTAACTAGGACCGAGAAATAATTCATGTCGGGAGAACTCAAGCTGAAATCTTTGCAGAATGGAGCAGTTTGTCAAACAAGAGAACAATAGCCCATTGCAGAAACGTGAGAGGACTGGGACGAGTTTCTTATATTGATTAGATTGAAAATCTAAACATTTCAACTGAAATGTTACTGAATGAAAAGCTACCCAGCCAAGTTTGAGAGTTTTCAGTTGAAAATTGTTCAAATGGGAGAATCTCAAAAGTTGCAAAATTCCATACAAATCCTTATAATTTTGTGGCTTGTCTACCCAATCCATACAAACTCTCTATTTTAGATGATATTTGAAGAGCTACCATTTTGCCATTTTCCTTCTCTAAATACTTCTATTCTTGGTAAATACTCTCGAATTTAGTTGATCTTTCATTTGAATATCTTAGTTTTTCAAACAAACGGAAAACAACCATACTCTTTCCCAGTCCTCTCACGTTTCTGCAATTGCCTATTAGACGTTTAAGGCAAACGTTAATTTGCAAAGTCGAAAATCATTTCACGCCAGTGAAAAGTTTTGATACGTGGTGAGCTTGTGCTATTTGGAGCCTGTTTTCTACCATGACCACAACAACCTCGGTAAACAAACAAAACTTCAATCGTCTGCTATCATTTACACGATAAACTCTATTTGAGGACGCTCGTAAGCTTTTTAAATTTTAGTTAAATTTATTTGTAAAACAGAAATTCAACAGGTTCCTAACAGCACCATACTTCGATACTAAAGCCGTGACGACTACTCATATGCACTGATCAGCTCCTATTAATAGCACATTATTGGTAGAGCCGATCTTGATTGGCAAGGGAAAAATGAAATGTATGTTCTCGCTCAACCACCAATTGAGTTTTGATGCGCTTCACAGTAGCTTTTTTTCCGATAATAAGCAACGTCAACAAGTTTATCCTGAGACACTGCTTTGGGAGCCGGGCATCATATTGAAAATTTCTCAGGTAACGGCCAAGGAGCTACTTGCATGTGGAAAGCGGAGACCGCAAATTCAAATGACTGGCACAGTTTGTCAGCAAAGACGACTCTAAGATGTATAAAGGAAACACAACTTTGCAGAGTCAAAAGAAATAGCAGCAAGCAAAAAAAAAATACGTGGTGAGGACGTGCTAAAAAGGGCTTTTTTTTCACCATGACAATAACCACCGTCAGAAAGCGAATACATATCAGGTCCTTTCATGTTATAAACTCTTTGTTACGACACGTTCAAATCTCTAAATTTGAAACAAATGCAGTCGCAGCACAAAATCTTCCTTTATAACAACTGGAAAACTTCTAAACTTTTGCTTCGGTACACTATCATTTTTGTTGATACACTCGCAAATGACACATTTTCCATTCTGTACATAGGGTTCAGAGCCACCTTAAATTTTCGAAAATTTAAGGTGGCTCTGAACCCTATGTACAGAATTTTCTTAAACTTTGCCAAAAGTTGCATCTTATCCCGCTTTTCAAAATTCTGCAATAAGAAAAAATTTCACAGTGTCGTTTGTGAAATATAACCGCTTAAAGCTGATATTGAGGGTGTTTTAGCAGGTCATAGTGTTGCTATGGTAACCTATTGTTCCACGGAAATAATACCAGCGTGGTTATCAGTGATTGGGCAGTTTTTTGATATCATGATTGTAGCATCAATTGATAACGAGAGGTAATTATGACCCATCAAAATCTACGTCTTGGAAAGTGCTGGAAAATGTTTTGAGCCACCTTAAGTCAATCTGGAATAAATAAACACCGCAATAAACAAACGGTCAAGGCGTTGGCGTGTTAAAAAATTCTACCGATAAACTTTTCCAACCTACACAACAAATGGTTATTAATTTTACTAAAAGAATGTACTTGTACTTAAATGGACAGTACTTCCTGGCACACGTACATTGCTTGGTAACAATCTGGTCTTCAAATAAAACAGCACAGATCACGTTCAATATTACTTTCAGTTGCAGCCTGAACATTGCCGCTAAAATAAATACTGTCGCAAGATTTTAAATAAAACATTGTATCGTGCATAAAAAAGAAATATTGTACCATGTATTGGTTAAGGGCTGCCTTTGTTACACGGACAAGTGCATGTATAAAGCAGAAGAGTTTTTATTTCTTCGTGTGCTGAATATTGCTTTTCAGTTGCAGACTGAAAATTGCCGCTAAAATAAATACACATGCAAGATCATCATTATATTAATGAAGAGTAAGAAAGGGCTTCAGAACTGCGTTTCGCTAAAAATATCGCCAGTTGATTTTTTCTTGCGCCATATTCTCACTATTTGAACAAGAAATTCGCCCACAGAAAGAGCACTTTTTGTTTGGTATCCAGCGAGACTAAGTGATTTATATACTTTCTTAAAATATAAATCAATTGGTAGAAGGCGGAAGAGTTCCTTCCGACACATAAAACTTAATGAGCCGCCCTAACTGTTTCAGTTAAAAAGGCCAGCAACACCACAAGTCAATGTCGCCAAATAACCTTGTGCTGCACAAGGGAAACAAAAACATCATTTCTTTGCTTCCGAGACTTCAGACACTAAACACATCTTGCCGACATCGTCACTTTCACTTACAAATATGCCGGGCAAGGAGTTTGTTTGAATGGCCGTGGTTAACGGAGATCTCCGGGATTTTTTATAGTCAAACACCCGTGGTTAATGGATGCTTATTTTATAGCGTTTTTGACCACGCAAGTCACAATGCAACCGGAGGTGGCTTAGAATTTATTTACACACCTAGCATTCCTTCTCGCAATTTAGAAAAAATATACCCGCATCTGCTGTTGCCACTCTTCCCGGCCGACTGAATTGGCGCAAAGATAGTAATCTTGCGAAAAAAACTGACTACCGTTTGGCTGATCTATGTCGTTGAGTCATCACATTTGCGTCATCTCGCCATTTCTGTAGTTGGTATCATCACAGATCTATCAATGCAGTTAAAGGAGGTTTAGACACATGCGTACATATCTACCATGCCAAGTCACACCTCAGTGAAATATCTCCGCATGCATTCTTCCGCAAAGCCATCTTGCCAGAAGGTAGTACTTTTTGGCTAATCAATCTCGTTGCGTTGACACGTTGCCGTAATCTCGCCTATTCTGCAGTTGGCATCATCAAAACTGAGAGGAGATTTCTTTTCGGTTAAAAATACCTCGCAGTACAACTCTTGTCAAATGGAAGAAACCGTTTAACTCATTTCCGAGAGCGTTTGGGTGATGTAAATCAGGTGGTTAGCAAAGTGCCATTTTTAACCCTATAAGACCACTTGACAACTTTTTAACTCTCGTCGAATAATTAGTGACCCGGGCTTGATGTACTTACAACGAAGACTAAAGCTATTCACGGAGAAGGCGATTGGTCATCGGTGAACCTAGAGCATAAAAAAGAAAACATTATACCGTGTTTTGGTTAAGGGCTGCCTTTATTACACGGAGAAGTGCAAGTATTAAGAGCAGAAGAGTTTTTATTTCTTCGTGGGCTGAATATTACTTTTCCTTTGCAGACTTAAAATTGCCGCTAAAATAAATACACATGCAAGATCCCCGTCATATTAATACAGGGTAAGAAAGGGCTTCAGAACTGCATTTCGCTAAAAATATCGCCAGTTGATTTTTTCTTGCGCTGTATTCTCACTAATCTAACAAGAAATTCGTTCACAGAAAGAGCACTTTTTGTTTGGTATCAAAGCGAGACTAAGTGATTTATATACTTTCTTAAAATATAAATCAATTGGTAGAAGGCGGAAGAGTTCCTTCCGACACATAAAACTTAATGAGCCGCCCTAACTGTTTCAGTTAAAAAGGCCAGCAACACCACAAGTCGATGTCGCCAAATAACCTTGTGCTGCACAAGGGAAACAAAAACATTTCTTTGCTTCCGAGTCTTCAGACACTAAACACATCTTGCCGACATCGTCACTTTCACTTACAAATATGCCGGGCAAGGAGTTTGTTTGAATGGCCGTGGTTAACCGGGATTTTTTATAGTCAAACACCCGTGGTTAATGGATGCTTATTTTATAGCGTTTTTGACCACGCAAGTCACAATGCAACCGGAGGTGGCTTAGAATTTATTTACACACCTAGCATTCCTTCTCGCAATTTAGAAAAAATATACCCGCATCTGCTGTTGCCACTCTTCCCGGCCGACTGAATTGGCGCAAAGATAGTAATCTTGCGAAAAAAACTGACTACCGTTTGGCTGATCTATGTCGTTGAGTCATCACATTTGCGTCATCTCGCCATTTCTGTAGTTGGTATCATCACAGATCTATCAATGCAGTTAAAGGAGGTTTAGAAACATGCGTACATATCTACCATGCCAAGTCACACCTCAGTGAAATATCTCTGCATGCATTCTTCCGCAAAGCCATCTTGCCAGAAGGTAGTACTTTTTGGCTAATCAATCCCAATGCGTTGACACGTTGCCGTAATCTCGCCTATTCTGCAGTTGGCATCATTAAAACTGAGAGGAGATTTCTTTTCGGTTAAAAATACCTCGCAGTACAACTCTTGTCAAATGGAAGAAACCGTTTAACTCATTTCCGAGAGCGTTTGGGTGATGTAAATCACGTGGTTAGCAAAGTGCCATTTTTAACCCTATAAGACCACTTGACAACTTTTTAACTCTCGTCGAATAATTAGTGACCCGGGCCTGATGTACTAACAACGAAGACTAAAGCTATTCACGGAGAAGGCGATTGGTCATCGGTGAACCTAGAGCATAAAAAAGAAAACGTTATACCGTGTTTTGGTTAAGGGCTGCCTTTGTTACACGGAGAAGTGCAAGTATTAAGAGCAGAAGAGTTTTTATTTCTTCGTGGGCTGAATATTACTTTTCCTTTGCAGACTTAAAATTGCCGCTAAAATAAATACACATGCAAGATCCCCGTCATATAAATACAGGGTAAGAAAGGGCTTCAGAACTGCATTTCGCTAAAAATATCGCCAGTTGATTTTTTCTTGCGCCGTATTCTCACTAATCTAACAAGAAATTCGCTCACAGAAAGAGCACTTTTTGTTTGGTATCAAAGCGAGACTAAGTGATTTATATATTATCTTAAAATATAAATCAATTGGTAGAAGGCGGAAGAGTTCCTCCCGACACATAAAACTTAATGAGCCGCCCTAACTGTTTCAGTTAAAAAGGCCAGCAACACCACAAGTCGATGTCGCCAAATAACCTTGTGCTGCACAAGGGAAACAAAAACATTTCTTTGCTTCCGAGTCTTCAGACACTAAACACATCTTGCCGACATCGTCACTTTCACTTACAAATATGCCGGGCAAGGAGTTTGTTTGAATGGCCGTGGTTAACGGAGATCTCCGGGATTTTTTATAGTCAAACACCCGTGGTTAATGGATGCTTATTTTATAGCGTTTTTGACCACGCAAGTCACAATGCAACCGGAGGTGGCTTAGAATTTATTTACACACCTAGCATTCCTTCTCGCAATTTAGAAAAAATATACCCGCATCTGCTGTTGCCACTCTTCCCGGCCGACTGAATTGGCGCAAAGATAGTAATCTTGCGAAAAAAACTGACTACCGTTTGGCTGATCTATGTCAATGAGTCATCACATTTGCGTCATCTCGCCATTTCTGTAGTTGGTATCATCACAGATCTATCAATGCAGTTAAAGGAGGTTTAGAAACATGCGTACATATCTACCATGCCAAGTCACACCTCAGTGAAATATCTCTGCATGCATTCTTCCGCAAAGCCATCTTGCCAGAAGGTAGTACTTTTTGGCTAATCAATCCCGTTGCGTTGACACGTTGCCGTAATCTCGCCTATTCTGCAGTTGGCATCATTAAAACTGAGAGGAGATTTCTTTTCGGTTAAAAATACCTCGCAGTACAACTCTTGTCAAATGGAAGAAACCGTTTAACTCATTTCCGAGAGCGTTTGGGTGATGTAAATCACGTGGTTAGCAAAGTGCCATTTTTAACCCTATAAGACCACTTGACAACTTTTTCAGACTCTCGTCGAATAATTAGTGACCCGGGCTTGATGTACTAACAACGAAGACTAAAGCTATTCACGGAGAAGGCGATTGGTCATCGGTGAACCTAGAGCATAAAAAAGAAAACGTTATACCGTGTTTTGGTTAAGGGCTGCCTTTGTTACACGGAGAAGTGCAAGTATTAAGAGCAGAAGAGTTTTTATTTCTTCGTGGGCTGAATATTACTTTTCCTTTGCAGACTTAAAATTGCCGCTAAAATAAATACACATGCAAGATCCCCGTCATATTAATACAGGGTAAGAAAGGGCTTCAGAACTGCATTTCGCTAAAAATATCGCCAGTTGATTTTTTCTTGCGCCGTATTCTCACTAATCTAACAAGAAATTCGCTCACAGAAAGAGCACTTTTTGTTTGGTATCAAAGCGAGACTAAGTGATTTATATATTATCTTAAAATATAAATCAATTGGTAGAAGGCGGAAGAGTTTCTTCCGACACATAAAACTTAATGAGCCGCCCTAACTGTTTCAGTTAAAAAGGCCAGCAACACCACAAGTCGATGTCGCCAAATAACCTTGTGCTGCACAAGGGAAACAAAAACATTTCTTTGCTTCCGAGTCTTCAGACACTAAACACATCTTGCCGACATCGTCACTTTCACTTACAAATATGCCGGGCAAGGAGTTTGTTTGAATGGCCGTGGTTAACGGAGATCTCCGGGATTTTTTATAGTCAAACACCCGTGGTTAATGGATGCTTATTTTATAGCGTTTTTGACCACGCAAGTCACAATGCAACCGGAGGTGGCTTAGAATTTATTTACACACCTAGCATTCCTTCTCGCAATTTAGAAAAAATATACCCGCATCTGCTGTTGCCACTCTTCCCGGCCGACTGAATTGGCGCAAAGACAGTAATCTTGCGAAAAAAACTGACTACCGTTTGGCTGATCTATGTCGTTGAGTCATCACATTTGCGTCATCTCGCCATTTCTGTAGTTGGTATCATCACAGATCTATCAATGCAGTTAAAGGAGGTTTAGAAACATGCGTACATATCTACCATGCCAAGTCACACCTCAGTGAAATATCTCTGCATGCATTCTTCCGCAAAGCCATCTTGCCAGAAGGTAGTACTTTTTGGCTAATCAATCCCGTTGCGTTGACACGTTGCCGTAATCTCGCCTATTCTGCAGTTGGCATCATCAAAACTGAGAGGAGATTTCTTTTCGGTTAAAAATACCTCGCAGTACAACTCTTGTCAAATGGAAGAAACCGTTTAACTCATTTCCGAGAGCGTTTGGGTGATGTAAATCACGTGGTTAGCAAAGTGCCATTTTTAACCCTATAAGACCACTTGACAACTTTTTAACTCTCGTCGAATAATTAGTGACCCGGGCTTGATGTACTAACAACGAAGACTAAAGCTATTCACGGAGAAGGCGATTGGTCATCGGTGAACCTAGAGCATAAAAAAGAAAACATTATACCGTGTTTTGGTTAATCGATTAAATTCGAAAAGGTAATTTCTTCTAAAAGGTTCGTTTTTCAATTGAATATTTAAGTGTTGTTGCAACGTCTTAAGTAACGTTAATAACTACTGGCTTCTTGATTTGATTTCATTTGATTTAATTTTGTGTGATGGCATTGTAGGCAGATAACTTTTTTTGATAAAGCACCTCCAGCGGCATTGAATGATACGTGGTTAAATACACTTTAAAATAGAATGGGTAAACACCTTAGCCATTTGTGTTTTAAAACAGGTCTAATAGACTCGGAGACAAGGAAAAGCTCTTTTCTGTACAGTAAAAGCTAGCTATATTAGCTCACATCTACTCGTGATCTTAAGAGCATATTGCCAAGGAAAAGAGCAGGGTCGGTGGTACACTAACTGACTTAAATCTGTCGGAAGGAACTTTGATAAAATGATAGGTGTGTAAATACATTCTAAGCCACCTCCAGTTCCATTGTGACTTGCGTGGTCGAAAACGCTGTAAAATAAGCATCCATTAACCACGGGTGTTTGACTATAAAAAATCCCGTAGATCTTCGTTAACCACGGCCATTTAAACAAACTCAGTCCTTGCCATTTGTAAGTGAAAGTGAAGATGTCGGCAAGATGTGTTTCGTGTCTGAAGACTCGGAAGCAAGGGAATGTTTTTGTTTTCTTTGTGCAGCACAAGGTTATTTGGCGACATCGACTTGTGGTGTTGCTGGCCTTTTCAACTGAAACAGTTAGGGCGGCTCACTAAGTTTTATGTGTCGGAAGGAACTCTTCCGCCTTCTACCAATTGCTTTATATTTTAAGATAATATATAAATCACTTAGTCTCGCTGGATACCAAACAAAAAGTGCTCTTTCTGTGAGCGAATTTCTTGTTAGATTAGTGAGAATACGGCGCAAGAAAAAATCAACTGGCGATATTTTTAGCGAAATGCAGTTCTGAAGCCCTTTCTTACCCTGTATTAATATGACGGGGATCTTGCATGTGTATTTATTTTAGCGGCAATTTTAAGTCTGCAAAGGAAAAGTAATATTCAGCCCACGAAGAAATAAAAACTCTTCTGCTCTTAATACTTGCACTTCTCCGTGTAACAAAGGCAGCCCTTAATAATATATTTTTCTATCAACCCGCAAACAGATTTTGATTTTGCGATTTGAGACAGAGAAGAAATTACAAAGTGTCATTCGAGAATGAATGCTTTTATTTACAGACATGGTCGTGGGGTGCCAGTTTTACGAGTCATTTTAACCACGCTGAAAATGACGCCGTTTTGTCTAAATAAAGCTAAACAAACGAACAAAAGTTGAGATCTTTTGATAAAAGCAATAAATAACACGAAGTGAAAAGTATGGAGTCCCAATTGATTGATATAAACTGATATTATGAAGTGGTTGAAATAGGCACGTTTTTAGACCTCTTTATTCTTTTAACCATGGTTAAGTACCCTAAAATGACCTGTTTTATATCTGCCATTTTCGGAACTTTCGAAACATGGCTTAGTGACCAGGCGTAAAGACGTCATAACGACTTAGTGACCAGGCCCTGAGTATCTGATAACGCCTGGTCGAAAGAATTCAATTCGAAATGCGTGTATTCAATTCAAAATGCCTTGTTATTGCAAATCTCACATCCGGCTGAAGGAAGTTTCCAATTCAACAGTTAGACTGCTTACAAGTAACAAAAGGATTAAAAAGAAAACAAAGTATGTATTTGTTTTAAATTTTGAAAGGTTTGTGTAAATACTTTATTACACAAATTCAGTTAATGTTTTTATTTTCAATTCAGAAAAGGAAGAGACTTTTTTTCAGCATAATGAAACGCCAGGGGAACATTTTATTTTTGTAATAATTACGGAGTGTTACCGATATTTCTATGGTGCAATGATGCCCGAATGTAACTTTTATTCACAATTCAAACTGGAAAATAACGTAAGTTTGCAGAATTAAACGACAGAGAACATATGCTATTCAATTCATAACGAAGGGTGAACCTTTTTCATTTTGACCCTGATAACGCGCCATAGAAACTGGTCAGGAGTAGTTCAGTTGTTATTATTAAAATCAGGGAATTTGAATTGGTGTATTCAGTGTATAGAATCACTAGTCTGGCTTCTAAGAAAATATTTAAAAGTCATTTTGACAATTGATTGCCAATTGCTCCTCAATTTGTTTTCTATTTAAAATCTAATGTTAAGCAAACCGATGATGTTATCCCAATGAGAGCTAAGAATAACGTCTAAAATCAAAATGCTTGCATTGTCTTTTATAAAATAACTGAGCCACTACGCATGCTCTCATTGGTCATTAGGTGTGTTTAGATAAGAGTATGTTAACACGGTTATGACGTTTTAGATTCACGCATATTTTTGAGAATTATTTTATAAAAGCAATAGAGCACTTTTTCCATGTTTACATAACCTCATCTAAACACTCGGGGGGCTGGGAGAATTCTCCCAACCCTTCTTGTGTTTAGATGAAGCTATATAAACATGGAAAAGTGCTCTATTGCTTAAAATGTACATTTGTATCACTGTTGATGGACTAAAGTGGTGGATTGGGATAGCTAATGTAAAGGCTACAATGTATCTTTGTCCATCAAAGTGTATTGATTCTCCTATTTTTGAAAAAAAGTTCCTATTTTTCCCATTTTTTCCACCATGAGTTTCCTGTTTTCCTATTTTTCTGAACAACTGCGCTGCTGGACATCCTTGTTTCTTGCGATGGGGTTGCACTGTTAAAATAGATGGTGAGGTTGGTAAATGGCTAATAACTGGAGGATTAGGAAAGGTATAACTCCCTCGATTGATTTTGCTGATGCCAGTCATCTGGATTGAGATTTAAAATCCCATGTATATAGAGGATAATACACGGGTGCACATATATCTACAGGCAACCATGTGTTATTATTTTTGTTTATAAAATAAGCATACCGATAACGATGTTTTTGATGATTTTCCAAAGAGTTACAACTACCTTCCAAAGATTTTTAAAAATTTGTCCAAAGGCCAAACGAGCGTTCCAAACATTTTCCAAAAATTTTTAAAGATTACTGCAGATTTTCAAAGATAGCTGAAGATTGCAAAAGACTTCTGAGGAAGATCCAAAGATGTTTCGATCATACACCACCAAATTTAAGTGCAGTTTAAGGGTTAAACACGAGAACAGGGAAGGCATCGATATCTTCACTAATGAGGATATGGAAAATACGCCACCTGAGTCCTAGATGTGGTTTGGTATGAAAGTGGTGTATATTCCAGTAAAACACTCATGAGGTCTGAGAGATGGAGGAATATGTAAAATTAAAACAAAAGTCCAAATAAATCACAAATTATGCACAGAAATAAAGAGTGGCATGACAAGTCAAATTTATTTACAGTAATGAGGGCTACAGATCTGATTACTACATACTTCTATCATGTAACTGCAATTCAACTTGTTCTTAAATCTCTACTTCTTTGGATTTCCCATTCCTAATGTTTATTCATTATATTTTATTTGTGATCTTCTGGATACAAAAAAATCCATATCTTCCATGAATTATCACTTCCTATTTGTGTATGTACAAAACAAGATTCATTTTTAAAAATGTAATTCCTCTTAATGTTGGACAACTGTTTGAAAGATATACCCGATGTTTTGCTCTTCAACGAGCAGGAAAACACTTTGATAGGTGTATAAGGTATTTTGGGAGCTGTTGTGCTGTTAAGACCTGCAAATTAGTTTTTGTTGCATACTTTGCCATGCATGCAGGTTTAACAATACGATACTTATTAATGTTTTTCAATATTTTTCTGAATCATGTATTCCTTGTTGTGTTTGTTTCAAAAGTGTTCCAGAAAATTGACAATAATGTAAGAAGTACATGTGAATGATTCCATTAATAATAATCTAATGTATACTAGTAAAATGTATACTAGTAAAAAAAAATCAAGGCCCATTTGTTCAGAGAATGATTGCTCATGCTAACCTGAGGCTGAGAATTGACTTTTTATTACTAATATTGCCAAGTATTATTGATCCTTAGGTGGGAAAAAGACGATATCCAAATTTGGATTCATGAGGTGTTATCTGGAGTAAAGGTCAAGCATTTTCAACATTTTCATCCAAAATTGTGGGTTGCAGAAAACTACGCGCGTGTTAACTGCAACATGTTAGTCTACTTTGTACATATAGTGTTTCAACTGTTGGGTCATGTTGGACAAAAGGTGGAGCTGCATCATCCAAGATGTCCTAACAAGGTGATCAAACAGATCCAACTTTGGATCATTTCCCCCCAAATTTCAATAAGTTCAATGGTTCAAAAGATTATATTAACCGTAGAGTGGTTTTCAATTGAATGTAAAAAAAAAAAACCAGGCAATTACTTGGTTTTGGTTTTACTACAGTTTTAATATCATGGGTTACAAATTACACTCACAACGACGGGTTTATTGTACATGTATTGAGAAATTTCACCCCAAACGTTGGCAATTTTACAATTTCACATGTGAAATAAGAAATTAACGCTGACATTTTGCACCAAAATTTGTCTCCCATGATATTAAAGTAGAATAAATTACCTGAACAAAACTTAGAGATTAGCGTCCCAAGATCCAGTGGCTGAGTCTCGATGGTTGAGATTACCATTCGTTTGATAATAATATTACTGTATTAGCATTCTTTACTTGAGTGTCGAAAGTGATTCACAGTTGCTTTGGTTTATTTAGATAACTACACTTGATTGGTTGAATTTAATCTCTTTCCCCTTTTTCATCCAATCAGAAATAAAGTGAAGACCAATAGGCCGTTCCGAAATTCAACAGGGAACTGGGGGGAGTTTCAAATTTAAACCAATCGATAAACTGACACCACCACATGAAAGATCATGTCAAGATTGATCATTTGACCAAGTATGTTGCTTTTAGGGTAAGCAGAGACCAAGTTATGGACCTTGAAATATGGCTCAAAATCCATACAAACGTCTTTAATTTTGAGACAGCGTCCCCTAAAACCATATAAACTCTTAAAATTTTTCATGATTTCCGTGATACTCTTTAAAATTTGCAAACATAGTGATTTTCATCTCAGCTTCTTTCAAATAGTAGGTGCATGACGGGATTTTACAGTTGTCACAAAACTGATAAAAAATTTTAAGGGTTTATATGGTTTTGGGGGACGCTGTCTCAAAATTAGAGACGTTTGTATGGGTTTTGAGCCATATTTGAAGGTCCATAACTTGGTCTCTGTTCACCCTAAAAACATCATACTTGGTCAAATGATCAATCTCGACATGATCTTTCATGTGGTGGTGTCAGTTTATCAATTGGTTAAAATTTGAAACTCGCCCCAGTTCCCTGTTGAATTTCGGAACGGCCTATTGCGACTTGCTCACAAAACTTTTCCGATGCTTTGGGCTGGCCATGTAAATAATAATATGTAACAAAACTGATTTGAGCTTTGGCTAGTTCACTTGATTGTCTGGGCATGTTGCCCAGGATTGGCAAGCAATGACTTTGGTTTTGGTGTTTCAACACTCAATTGAAAATCACTACTGACCATTAAACAGTGTCAAAGTATATAAAGTCAGTTAGAAAAATACACAACAGGCTACATATATGTAGCTAGATCCCTTCAAATATTACTACCTATGATGCTATTTCATGGCTATTTTGGTCACCACTGTAACAGGCTATTTGATTTGCTAAATTATGAAGTATGCAAAGTGATGATAAATTAACCACTTTTGCTCTTTTTGCCCTTTTTAAAAAATCTTATATACACCACAGCAGCGAGGATGGCTAATTCAACCAAAATGATACACAGCAGGATCAACTTGTTTGTGGCAATCCTGCAATAAAACCAGAAAACAAAATTAACAGTTAAAATACAGCTACAATATTATGTAATATTATAATACGTAGCCTGTGTAGCTGTTGAGATTGTTCACCTGGTTGCAAAATTTGGCAGCAAAGGAGTAGTTTAGTTGTGAGAAGAATGGTTAGGAAACCAGGTCTCTTGTGGCTTGCACCATTTGGTGTGATAGCCTGTATGGCAGGTGTTCAAAGGGGAGGGTCATACTGTGCACAAAGCTACAAATTATATTAAGAATATATTTAATTTAATGACTGAGGTAGCTTCAATCTCCTCTAAGCCTAGTGGGTTTTGGAGGTGTCCTCACCCTATTAAAACTCGTTGATATTGTATGTTTCTTTTTTATTACATGTACAGGTGCATGTAGCAAGTTAGTAATGATGGTGATGAGCGTGAGGGGAATACAAGAAGTGCAAAGCACAATATGAAATGGGAGCGACAGGAACCCCTCCATCCCTGTCCAATTGCGATTCTCGTGTTTCCTTCTCGTGTTTCCCCGTCTCCATCCCTCTTGAGTGCTTGCTGTGCAGGACAACTTTGCCCCTTGTGCAAAAATACCACCAGCTATGCAGCTTTATGTCCTTTAAAAGGACTTTAAGTACCTGAATGAAAAGTGCTATAAATGCAAAAAAAGCTTTACATTTTACCTGATTGCCATGCTATTCAGAATTCTCTTGCTTTTGCCCAGGTCTTGATCAACATCCTTGAGCTGTTGCAACAATTAAATCAACATCAATAATTTAGTTTGCCTGTCCAAGAAACTGACCTGAGAAATTTCATACTGATCATAGAACTGTACAGAGATCGGTCTAGTGCCTCTCATTTGCTGTTGCTCAGTTCAGCTTTGGAAGGTTTTGCAAGGAACAGTTTTAATTTTATGCTGAAGATGAAGCTCTACAGATCTGAGGAGTATCTCTGATTGTTAACTGTTGAGAATGGAAAACCAGCCCAAGACATCACACACAGAGCCCTCGGTGGTGACTTCAGCACAGAAGTTTTGGGACATGTCTTGGACATCTTTCGAGTAGGCAAAGGATTGGGTGGAAAAAGAGAGAAGCTTGTTTACAGAGGCTATAATGTAACCAGCAAACAGTACAGCACAATAAAAAAAAATCGGAAATCCATGTACTTACCCTGTCTCTAGTCCTTACAAGAGATTCTCGTTGATCTCCAAGTTCTTCAATTATTTCATCACCAATTTGTTCTAAAACACAGAAACAGAATAAATGTGATTTTTATCTTAGATATGGACATCAAACTGTTGAAACACTGATGATGCATTATCCACAACACTAGCAACGCATTCCAGGCAACACTACAATGCCAATGTTCACTATACTACCAAATGAATGCATTATTATCTCACACTTGAAACACACTGACCATCAAATAGTCAACACATAACTGACCTGTTTACTCACTGTACTAGCAAAACACACAAACTCATTGGCTGACACAACTGAGCTGTCTCCCACTCTCACTGCCGGCCAAGCATGCAGACAAACCAGTGAACTGCTCTTGAAGCAAATGCACATAGACTGCAGCACAAAGAGTGGGAAAATGTGTGCCAACAAATCAATTGGATTGGGTTTTACTTTTGACTGGATGACAAAGTGAGGTAAGGTTTTATGACTTCATGTTCAGGTAGTTATGCAAAACCAACGCAAATGTTGTGAATTACTTTGGACTGTGTCAAGTGAAAACTACTCTTACTGTACTATCAATACGAGTGACACACTACAGACATGCTTATTGATAATTAAGTCAGCTGATTTACCAGTCTAACTTAGCACTAACTTACCAGTTTCAACAGCAACCCTTGTTGATCTTGCAATACTCTCCGTGGCTCTATTCAGGGTCTCTGTTCCTTGACGTACTTTGTTTTTCTGTGCAGCCTAATCATGTTATCAAACAGTCACATAATCAGCGCAGGCAAAATGCACCAGCAACTGGGCAATTTGCTGCTTACAGTTATTTATTTGCCAGATGTATAAAGTATCTATAAATCTTGAGTAATCACAAGTCCATGTCTGGCCTGAATGTATAAAAGTTAAAGATGATTTCCTGTCCGTACTGTGCAGTCTCATTGCACTTATGTTTATAAACATTATAAGTTCCCACTCGATGATGGAATGCAAATCAATGTTATTCGTTACAAACCATTAACTTATCTTTGAGATTTTTCAAATTCTTTTCCAACAGCTTCATTGATTTTCACAGCTGTGAAGTTGTTTCATCAAGTGATATGGCATAAAGCGTAAAGAATTGACTGCTTCACGTCCATAACGGGGGTTGGTTTGAAACTTTGAATTTACTTCATGTACATAGTTGCAAAATGTTTACATTTTGTAATGTCTTACATGAAACAAAACAAAAAACACAAACAGACTCTTGAGAGTGCGCAGTACGGACTGGAAATCATCTTTCAGCCCGATGAACGGGAAACATCGGGCCTATGTGGGGCATTTGACTCTCCAGAAGAATTCTTGGTCAAAATCCTGACTGTAGGGCCCAAAAAACAGGGCTGGTAAAATCAGATAAAATATCCCCATCTGAGCATAGCGCCATAGTGTGTTTCCCTACAGGCATATCTTTATTTCAAGAGGGGCATAATTTCTTGCTGTCAATGGATGAGAAATATTAAAATTTCAAATCTTGATTGTCTGGCAAAAAACAAGACTATAAATTAAAAATCCGCAAAGCGAGGTATTTCATTGATTTATATTGAAAGTGAGTCGTGAGAAGTAGTTGTTTTATTCACCAGTGTTCCTCTCCAAGATAACTATAATAATTTCAAGATAACTGCACAGATGAGTACATGTGATGAATTTGTGGTTTGGTTTCATTTCTCCTTGCAAAAATATCAAACGTCCCCGCCCTGGTGCCCAGACTCTTAGTCAAATTCCCAAGTGGGGAAGGCAATCAAAATCAAATGCCCCACATATGCCTGCGTCTCCCCACCCCCATCAGGCTTGACATTGATAGACGCACTAGCTACTTTCTAGTCTGTCCATCATCCTGCCTGCTGCTACAAAACACTTTGATAGGGCTGCACAACACAGCGAGTACAGTGTGCATGCATACAAGAACATAAAATGTTACCGTATATAGCAAAAGTTGTAGAAACTGGACATGTTTAAGCCTTCAGAAAAAGACATTAAGGTAAAGAAAATTACAAAGTTGGTATACCATTGGGTCTGCATCAAAGAGTTCTTCTCTCCCAAATGTCACATTAACTTGTCCACTTGGTTTTCCCTACCGGCAATAAATTGGAACAAAAGTAAATAAATAATACTATCACATTTGAGATTTACATGAAGTGACTAGAGGTAATGCTAATTCTTCCTCCTCCCCCCTAGATGGGATGCTAGTCTCATTATCACAGCTCCTTATCATTCTTCACCAGTTATTAAACTCATCGCTAATGATAAGCTTGGGAGCTGGTGCCTTAAAGGTTAGTGGGGGGCCAAAAGCAAGCAGCAGAGAGGAGGTATCCATGGCAACCCTGGAAGCGGGAACCACCCAACAGCAGCCACTAACCGGCACCGTCACACTGAATAACTTCAGTGGAGATACTTACCTATGATAATACTTACCTAACACGAGTACAGACAGTACTGCCTGCCACCCAGCAGGGAGGGAGGAGAGGGGGCGAGAATCTGCAACGCTTCGTAATGATCCGTGACGATAGTCGAGCAATGAATATGAAGTAGATCCGCTACGATCAGCAAGCAAAGCAACAATGCAAAGGCAACACTAGCCACGAGCCCCAAAAAGGCCCTGCAAAACCTGCGGGCCACCCCGTAGGTCACGTACTGCAAAGGCGGATACCGCTGGCCAGCTCCGCTCGCGTTAAACTTTGCCTAAATAATATTTAGCCACATTAAATGGGACAAAGAAAGGAATTGTGAAAGTAAAATAGCAAAAAAAATCAAAATATCTCGGAAAACTCTAAATACCCCTTATTTTTGGGTAATTTTGAATCAATTGGGCCAAAATTTTCAACTTTAAGGTTTCTGGCAGTAGCAGGAGTTGAGGAAGAAGATTGGGCAATTTTCTGGAGCATGAAATTTTTCTCTCACCTTTGGGTTGTGTATGATTTTTATTGGGGGGTAATAACTTGTGCAATAATTTTTTTTAACATCAAAAATAGGACCTAGAGAGCAGAAAAGATTTGCTTGATTCTTTCCCCATGGCTCCCCTACCCTCCCCTGAAATCGCCCAACCCCCCATCCCCGATCCCCTCCCTAATTTGCAAGTGACAGTTTTAAATAAAGGAGAAAGTTGCACATTGGCTTTCCCTTCTGTTCCTTTTTAATGTTACCATTTCCTTGTTTATAATGTTAGAAAGTTATCCAGATCCTGTGGGAATTCAATGTTTGAAAACCTCTGATCTTACCAAATCCTTTCTCAGTTTATCAAAATCTCTTCTGTAACTGCGTATTTTTGACATCATGGAGTTTCTATAGGTTCCTGGAGCTGAACTGGCTTCTTCTTCCATCTCCTCGATCTACGAGGAAAACATTGCAATTAAAACACATTTTAAAATGCATCAGTCTCATTTTAAACCTGCCAAAGGCCAACACTACAACTTACGTGGAGGTTTACGGCGCCAAAACTATGGAACTTAATACCTGACTTATATAGAACTACTCAACCTTTCAAGGTTTTAAAAATACTATTACAAAATAGACTTGTCACAGTGAGGTATGATATGATCGTTAAACTTTATACCTTTTTTTACTGGTTCATCTTCACTTGATCTCATTTTATGAAGAGTTATATCTAGTCCTATGTACATAGACTTTAACTCTTATATTTCAATCTTATATTATCTTAGTTATTTGTTGATAGGTATTATTTTAATCTTGTTTTTTATACTTTTATTTTCTGTGTTATACCTGCAAACAAGCTGGTGAGATTGTTCTCACAAAAAGCTTAGTATATATACACAATAAACCTGACTTACGTATTTTTTTAAGTGTTTCTTTCTGATTTTGGGAGTCTTCGACTCTATGTATACAGTCTCAGGTTTTCAAACATGAGTATTGCATCTCCACAGATCTCAGATGTTACCATTTGTTATATTACCCCTCTGAAGATACATTTCACAAATACCCCCCACCCCTCTGTCAGTGACATTAGATAGATTTAGCAACAGAACGGGAACGTCAGTTGACGACGCGAGAGCGCGCGGAATAGTCTGGACGCCAGTCTATTTGGACTTCCGGTGTTGGCGTTGTTGTTCTCGCAACAAGTTCAGGACGGCATTTCGATAGTTTTCCCGTCGCGACCGGAACGCCGGAATTCTTCCAAATTTTTCTACTCTAAAGGTAAGACTATCCTTTGAAATGAATTTAAAAATCATTTGCAGAGTGATTGTTTTTCCTTGTGTTGTTGTCACCCAAGGTATTTGTTTAAGTGTACCGCTATATTTTTTTTGTACGGATTCAAGTTCCCAAAAGACAACACAAGAATTAAAGACGCTTCGGCTGATTTTAAATTAGAGGCTGAGCAGGGTTTTTTACTATTTGTGGGTTCTTGTTTAAAACGTTTCCTTAAGGTACTCGAAAAACTCTGTTTGCAAAAGCTGTGAATTAAACAACTTTGCTACATATCTTGACTTTAAGCAGTCAATAACATTAAGCTTACGCTTAAATCTTTTTCATTAACTTTCTCAGCTTTTGTTGTTGTTGTATTTTTGCCGCACTGATGGATGACAGCTCTGATTCAAAGAAAAGGTAAGAATAAACGTTATTTTCTTTGCAAACTGGTCTACACTTAGACGAAAAGAGAGAGTCGTACTGTAGTTAAAACCTATATCAAAATAAATGTTATTTCGTCGTCACTTCATCAGACTACCAGTATCCGTGTTTTAGTTAAATCTATAACAATGTTTAATTATATTTTGGCGAGGTTTTAATACCAAATTCCGGTCACCAAGAAAACAATAACAGATACAAAATATCTGAAAGAAAATACCAATTTTTAAGTTTACTTTTTTTAGTAGTTAGCCCTTAGGGTTAGCTTTCATGAAACTTCCATCTTTAAAAGATAAATGCGAAATGCGAATCATATCGGAAAACCAATTGTAAACAACTCCGCCATTATCCTCTTAATTGTATTCGCTTGTTCGGTTTTTCACTCTTAAACTCCTCTTAAAATTGGCTTGTAAATCTCATGAAAGTTGTTTACAAAAGGAAAGACGGAAATATTCGTAAAAAAAACGAAGAAAGAAACACAAACTTGCAAAATAAACAATAACAAAAACCATATAAAAAAAGGCACTGTCAACGAGCTCTTCTTGCCCCAGGAATGACCCTCATTGAAGACCTATTTGGTTGAGAAATAATTTCGGTTTGCTGCTGTTGCGTTGTCTATAAAGATAAGAAATGGCAGTAACTGGAGAAAGTGTCCGGAATTAGGCAAAAATATTGCTGTACACAGTTCAAAAAGAGCTTAAACCGCGCTAAACTTGGCCTCATAATGTAAATTAGCCATGTGTTTTGCCATACTTGGAGGGTGAATTTTTGTGGATGGAAGAAACTGGAGAACCCAGAGTAAAGCCTTCAGAAAAAGAATGAGAACCAACAACAAACTCGACTTACATGATCCTAGGTCCAGGAATTGCTTGTTAAACAAAGTCAATTTATTTTATCTATTTATTTATTTATTTATTTATTTATTTGCTTATTTATTTATTTATTTATTTATTTATTTATTTCATCACTTCTCATGCCATTTACCCCAAAGATATAAAGTTTAACTGGATTACTGCAGGATGGAGCTAAGAGTTAGGGAGTTAATTCAATAAAATCAATGGAAAAGTTACCTTGTCATTATTAATTACGGATCTGTGATGTAAATTTTAAATGAAGAGTTAATAACAAATTATGCCTTCCTTTTTAGGTCAATCATGATATGGACACAAGAGAAAGATTATATAATGCTGATTGCAATGGCGGGGGAGGGTGTTTTTGATTCAAAGGCTGGTAGTAGGGAGAGAGGTAATGCATGGCAAGCTGTGGCAGATAGCCTAAACTGCCATGAAGCTCAAAGATTCAGCGTTACTCAACGGTCTGTTCGAGACAGATATAACATTCTAGCCAAACGAGTGAAAACAAAATTATCCAAAGAAGAAAGAGAAAGTGGTGGAGGCGATTCTGAGCTGAGTGAATCAGAAAAGCTTGTGGAGGAGTTGATTACTCTGAGTGAGGAGGCAGAAAAAAGAACTGAAGACCAAAATGAGACAAAGAGGGAGGCAATGGCAAACGAAAAGAAACAGGCACTAGAGATGAGAGAAAGGGCACTTGAAAGATTGGGAGAAACAAGAAAGAGGAATGAAGAGGAGAAGCCAGAAGAAAAGAAGGCAGCAACAAAAAGAAGGAGAAGATCTGGAGGAGACACAATTGAATGGTTAAGGGAAAGGGCAGAGGCAGACTCAGAAATCAAGAAGCAGGAGATGGAAGAGAAGAGAGAAGAAAGAAAACAACAGCAAAACTACATGAGACAGTTAGAGGAAACGAGACAGCAGCAGAGTGAGCAAGTTACCATGATGCAACAACAGATGTTACATGCAGTGCAGCAGCAACAGCAACAGCAGCAAGAACAACAGCAGCAACAATTTGCCCTGTTGCAACAACAGATGATGGCAATTTTTCAGCAGCAGCAGCAACAAACACAGGCTCTGTTAACCTTCCTTCAAAAAAAGAACTAAAAAAAATGTAATTAATACATGTTCAGTCTTTTAGCTTTATATGATGATTAACTTTGGACAACATTTAACTTGATCAATCATTTCTTCAAACACTTTGATTTAGACAATCTTTAAATTTTGTGAAACTTTGATCTAACTTGTACCATACAATGGTTTTCTCTTTTAGTTTTGGCCCTCAATTGGCCTTGAAACTTTGTATAGACTCAAACAGAATGGTCCAGGTTTAAGGAAGTAAAATTTGGTTTATATTCTACATTTGAGTCATTGTGTGTCTGTCAACCTTGATAGGATAGCCCACTACTCTTTGGGACTAGGCCTTCAGTTACTAACTTCATTACATACTTTACAAGAGATCCTTTACGCTATCACTTCTTAAAGTGTTCAATATTCATGGCAAGGAAAAATCCTGAAATGGATTTTAAAAATACTAAAAAATGCTTTTGCCCACCTTCCTTTATCTCCAGATATCTGCTCCCTAGTATGTGAAATGTGCATAAGAATCAAGAATGTGGTAAACTCAATGTTGAGTTATATGAGCACCAGTGCTAGTGTGCTAAAGTATGTGAAAAACATGATACAAAAAATGTTTAATGTCTAGTATAACTCCATCAACAAACATGTCTACTTTGTTTACTGCCTACATTGTATCTTTACAGTGCACTCTTGAGACATAAGGCACATGCCTTATAGTGAACCCACTCTGACTACTCACGGTGCGTGCATTTCAGTGAACATTTTATAATAGAGTTCACACTCAAAGGGGAATTATGGGTAATCAGGGAGAATTTACAAAGAAGCAAGGTCGTCAAGCAAATGGTTATCTTTATATTTCCATTGTGATTTCACATTTGGAGACGAACCATATGATGGAGAAACCCCTTGTCCAGGTTTACCAGCGTTTTTGAGCCGATTGAGCGATTGTTGTGGGCATACTGGTTGGAATTTCTTTTTTTTTCTGATTAAAACAGAATAATTTGATAAAGTCTTAGCCGTTCATGCCACAAAATAACATTTCCGCTTCTCTGATAAGTAGACTAATGCCTGGCTCAGTTGACTCAAAAACACTAGTAAATGCAGAAAAAGGGTTTCTCTATAAACAGTAAAAGTTTCTTCTCAAAAAAGAAACTCAGTATGGAGAAAAACATATATTTTGCTGCTATTTCTTTACAACCTTGCCCTGATTACCCATGATGGCCCTTAGAGCTTGAACTCATCTATAAGGGATATACTACCGGTAAATCCTTTTTGTTAGAATTAGGGTCAATTAGGCATAGGTTTGTCAACCTTTTCTATAAATCAAGTGGACATGAAAAGTTACCATGAAAAATAATCCCTTAAAGTAGGGGGTTCAATTCCAAACATTTGAGAGACCTGATTACTGCACAAACAGGTTTGAGCATTTTCCAACAAGGCGCATACAAAATACATTTTTCCCACTGGACTCAAATTAACTTTCATTTGCCTTTTAAAGTCAATAAATTTAAATAATTTGTTATGTTCCCAAACAACAATTCCACTGCCACTCTGACCTCACTCATGGATTTGTTATAAAGTTCCATTTGTGATGTTAAATTGTTGCCTGTGAATGGTCCCTGAAGATGTACTCCCAAGGGATAAGCAGGGTCACCATACAAACAAAGTGGCCCCCCATTGTAGAAGGCTACACGCCTCAAATCAGTCAGTAAACCAGACTCGTGCAACATTGTACTATCATGGCTTTTCCCTTCAAACGGGCCAGACAGATTTGCGATCACACCATTTGGTGTTACGACACTCTGACATTTAATAGCGTGGACTCGCTTGTGTCCATTATACATGACACGCTGATTCTTACGAAACCGAAACAGTTTTCGAGTGGTGACCCCTGAAGGTGAATTGCATTTGCATATCTATGCAACTGACCTGGTTGCAGAAAGGGATTTCTATCCCAGTTCCTAAGTCGATGACAACGATTTGTGTAAATCAAGTCTAGCACTTCGTTGAATATGAGACATAGCTCAGTCGGATTTCTGTCAAAGCGCGGCACCATGTTTAAGAGAATACAAATTCCCTCCATTCCCTCGCACACAGATCTTTGACAACACACTATCTCGTCTGGAATTTGCAACTTTTCACGTAACAAGTCAAGGTCCTGCCTCTCAAATCTTAACTTGGTCCAGCATTCTGACTCGTCCCAAGCATCAATGTCAAAGCGTTCAAATTTATAATACGGAAAAGTCAGTCTTGACCAATTTGCATCGTATAAACAAGCGAATTCCACGTCATCAATTATGTTTGTATATCGTGAAATCAACAAAGCGTCGCGAGCAGTGGCGAGACTCGCCATTTTTCCAATTTGTTTTGGCCTTGGCGAAATTTTGATTGCATCATTTTTATATAGCGCAAGTAAATACACGACGACACCAAGATCAAACTCAGGCTATGTTTAATAGAAAGAACTTTTAAAAGACTTATATAACTACAGAACTACACATCTAACTTACCGAAAGCGAACGTACTGCTGAAGGCCAAACATATAAGCTTTGCTCAGTAAACACGATCCCTTTGATCAAACGAAAATAAACCATTTCGTGTTACTTCTGTTACTTGAGAGGTAATGAGTCAAAAAGGCAAAATTCACATGAAAAACACCTTGCTTATATGTTATCAATCGACAGCCTCGGCGAAGCGAAAGAACAACGAGTAAATCGTTCCAGAACATGGGCATTCACCTCGCACTTCTTTGCTAAATCACATTTCAGTCCAAACGCGACGGCGTTGTCGACCCAGTTCCTTGCGGGTATTTTTGCTGCGCGCGCCGTCGTCAAATGACGTTCCCGTTCTGTTGCTAAATCTATCTAATATGTATGTAATCACATCATGAACTCACGTGACAAATCTTTGAAACAGAAATTTTCTGTTACGACCTGTTAATAGATCGATAAACCAGGAAAGAAACACACATTTATACCGACGTTATGTATGAGCATAACCAAATAATGTAACAATAATAAATGAAACTTAAACTTAAATTAAGCGGAAGAAAGAAATAGTGGTTTGGCTCCAACTGATACAACAAGACATTTGCCACATTTAGGTGCTATTAACTTTACATTCCATACTCACTATTAAATTGGCATCTTCGATCTTCTTCTCAACTTCCCGAATAGTGCTTTTTCTCAATTCTGAAAGAGAGAATTTGTGGTCTAGCTTAGACCTAAAAGGCTCAAATCACGCAGTTGCTTTGGTACCTACCTCCCGATAACTTTGGAATTTTGTTAGTTATTTTCCCTGTTACATCTTCGTGCAGAGCCTTTAGCTCGTCCTCGAGGTCTTCAAACTTTTCAGAAGACATTGTGAAGACCTAACGAACGGCAAAAGTCTATATTTTTAACCCAAAACCCGACTCGGTAGATATCTCCGGAAAAACGAAAGGAAACCCGCCCGCAGTTTCAGAAAGTCAGCGTAAGTGCTCGAGAAAAGATGCGCACACTTATCCAGAGACATGCATGCCCAGTGCAATCGATTGATCGTCGAATTTATTGTTTTGATGTAATATTTCCGATTTTGCTTCCTCTCTTTTGTATATCAGCCCACAAACTGCCGAACTAGGTCATCAGCGCTTAAAAGTCGTGTTTCCGCGTCAGGAGTCTCGCAGTCAAAGGGTGACAGGCCAATTATGTAGCTTGCAAATCCGGTCTTAAAAGAGGAAGCGGTTGATCTACCTACGCGCGTTCGTATGAATCGCTGTCACACTTTTCATTGGATCTCAAGAATGATGACTATTACCGATTCTGTTAGCTGTGGTTTGGAATGATATGTGATTACTGCAGTATATCATGCCCATATCTGAGTATGAAAACAATTTAACCGCCGCAAAATGGAAGGGATTGTTTGTACCCGCACTCAGAAAGGTAAGAAGACGTGGGTAGAGGTTGACCTGCATTCCTGTTTCGGGGAAAAATGGTCAAATTCCGATCGCTTGTTTTTCCCTAACCTGCGTGTAGATTTGATCTTGAAAGTGTCGACAGAGAGGAGTGTATTCACCTTGGATGCGAAGGTTTCAGCAGAGGATATGTGACTGTTCGAAGTCGCTAATTGCATTTGCGAATTTTGCTAACCGAGGAGGCGTGATCAGATGTGTTACAACTAGCTTACTGGGCTTTCAAATTTGTTTTTAGGTCCAATCGCAGGTTCACCCGTCACTGAAAGTACACGACGAAGCGCTGGAGTACATAGAATCTTTGATCGTCCAGCTCTTGAATCATCTGTGTGCCTGCCAGCCTCGTTCAGTGGCGGATGTCGAGGAACGGGTTATAAGCACTTTCCCTCATCCGATCGATAAATGGGCAATCGGCGATGCACAGGCCGCCGTTGAAAAGGGAAAGAAAAAAAGCCCTGTGGTGTTACCGGCGGATAAAGTTCACCCCATCATAATGAAGGTGATGTTGAACTTTCATTCAGAGTGCGATTTGTTTTGCTTGCTTATATACCGAGCTGTCATGTTGGTACATATCAGCTTATTTATTAGCTGCTACTGATCAACAAACTTATCGCCATGCGCTCTGAAGTGCTTCCTATTTTTCTTTCACTTTTTGTTGTGTACATGTTTCAAGTAGTTTATTGCCTCTTTCAAAGTTTTTTTTGGTACCTGCGGTTGTGAAACAATTGCTTTCATATGAAGTCTGACTTATTTTATAACAAACACGTCGTTCGATCTTGATGAACTCAGATGTCGCCGTCTTTGTTAATGAGAATGAGTTAATACATTTTCGTACTTCTGTACTCAATAATAATGTTTGTACTTCCTCTTCCTTGATCCACTTTTATGACTTAATTTGAAAACATTTAGGATCTTACTGAGTTGAGTAATACTTGCAATACTTACAGTGCAAATCGCACTCTTGTAAAATACGTTGTTTACTTGTCGACTTAAAAAAATTCCTCTACTTTAATTTTGTTGCTTCAGTAAGTCTAGTTCTGTAATTGCTGAAGTGGAACAAATATATTTGCTTTTGAATACTTCAGAAGCCTTGTTATTCTTAGTAAATGTTGAGAATTCTGCTCATTAGCAAATTAGATTACTTACATGAATATTTAACTCAATATTTTTGCTGTAAGCTGTTAGAACACAGCAACTTTCAGGTTCTGAAATTTGCATGTCTGTTCATTTTTCTGGGTTGCAGGATATTTTGGGATTCAAGGTGGAATTCCAAGTGAGCCTGTACATTGTGGCTGTTATGGAATACATATCTGCTGATATCTTGAAGGTAAAATCCGGCTTAAGGTGGCTCGAAACAGTTTTCAGTACTTTCCAAGACTTAGAGTTTGATGGGTCATTATAACCGCTCCATAAAATTGCCCAATCATTGGTGAACATGTTGCAGTTAATTTCGTGGCACAATAGGTTGCCATAGCAACAATATGCCCCGGTTACAAACACCCTTAATTTTAGCTTTAAGCGCTTATAATTCGAAATGAGCTCGGTGACCCCCATTTTTTATTATCAAATTGTAATCAGCATGATAAATTGCAACTTTTTGCAAAGTTTAAAAAATTTTATGGAGGGGGTTCAGAGCCACCTTCAATTTTCGAAAATTGTGTCTAGTGCAGGCTGGATACTGGGAATTGATGCAGATAGTGTTATGCCTTGAGAAATTCTTCTGATTAATGTAATTGTGGGTTCTAAACATATTTGTATTTTATTCATTCCTATTATCGGGTTGAAAAGCTTTGCGATGCCAATATTCATTGCAAGAGGATTGGTACCAATATTTGCTTTGACTGCTCGGGCGCCTGCTCGAGCAGACTGGCAAGAAACAGCAACATATCGATTTGGTTACGCATTTTCACTTGTGGTCTTCCTGTTCATGTAGCCTGTCATGAGAGGAGAATTCACTGAAACTATTAGAGCATGATGCCACATTTTGTTGTATATGAAATAGTTAGCTATCTTTTTTATCGCATTGCACTAGACACAAAAAGGCTGTAGTGAGTCCTGGAACTCACACAGCCAGCAAACTACAAGTCATGGGCCCAAGAGTGTGAACCCCAGATCCATGAACATTAGTGCAGTCCCCTGGGGACAAATAGCATGTAGACACAAGCTAGCCATTAGGTGTTCGTGAAGACCAGCATGTTCGAAAGGGTCCAGTATTTTGAAACTTTCTGCCCTGGGACTCCTTGCTCATTTCATTAGAATTCTTAGTTTTCGCACAGACTTTACAATGTATGAAATTGCCATCTCTATTGTACACCAGCCAAGTGTACTTTTTCAGCCGCAGCTCAAAATGTTTCCATCCTTTGGAACTGGAAGGAGTTGTCTCTGTTGTTGATTGTGTCAAATGCATGCCAATTCCTGTTATAAAAAGGATGACCCCACCCCCATGGGTAGCTGAAAATTGATTGATCTATTGCTTACCAAGGGCTTAAAAACTGATGACCCACCCCCTCTCTTCTCCGGTCCACCTCCCCTCCAGTACTTTTTGACCAGTCCCTTAATTAGTGCAAGATTTGATTGAGTTCATTTTGATTACAGAATCTCCAGAACTCTTCTCACCCTATCCATGACTAATATCCAGTGTTGGGTTGTGCTTTCACAGTGCATTATGGACAAATTGAGGTTTTATCAGAATAATACAGTGGCTGGTCTATCAGTCTAGAACAGACAGAGAACTGATAAGCTCTGAGTTATTGACATGGTCTGTTTTCTTTCCTGTTGTTTTTCTTTTTTCAAGCTGGCTGGAAACTACGTGAAGAACATCAGACATGGTGAAATCACATGCCAGGACATCAAAGTGGCTCTGTTTGCTGACAAGGTGAGACGTGTTTTTCATCTTTACTGTGCTGATGGTTTTGAAAATAAGACAGTCATGGTGTTTGAATTATTTTGTTTTGAACAATTAGATGCAACAAATAATTAATTAATTGCCTGCTAGTGACTATCCTTGAGATTCCAGTCAAGTTTCAGTCGCATTGAACTAGTCGCCATTTTGGACGATGAAGTGTATAGCATATGTTACTCCTTAGTACACCCCAAATTGTGATGACAAATAAATTACCACTGTTTCAAATATTAACAAGAGCTTAGAAGATTAACACAATGTTTACTTTTTCGCAGAAAAATGAACTGATATTTAGTTGTTGTGCTTCACATTTCCTAGGTTTTGATGGACATGTTCCACCCAGATGATGTTGAAACATCCGTTGAAGCAGAGGTCAGTTGTACTGTTAATAACACATTTATGTTGAAGTTTAATAGGTCAGAATGATTTCAAAGTAGTTTAGTTTTTTGTCAAACAAGAAGTGGGAGTCTGTCCCATTACCTTTTTAGACCAATATACAAGGAAAGTTAGAATGATTTCTTGCATGGCCTAGATGAAGGTGGACTACAAAGTCAGAGAAAAACGACAAAAGTCCTTGGGAGGGATTGATATGGGATCCTTACAGGGGTAGGGTAAGGTTATGGACTGAGAGAGATGGGTGGTGTGCATCATTGGTATTTTTCATTTAAGAACCCCCCTCGCAAGAGTGGGGAAAAATGGTTTGAAGCGTTTAACCTAGGTTAAAACAAATTTTTAAATTCTCAACCTCGGATAATGCAATTCTAGCTTTCTGATTGGTTCACTAGACCTCGGTTACCAGCCATTATACCTGTGTTTGACCTTATATGGAAATGAAAGCGGCAAATGTCACTCAGCATAAAATGTTCAGCATTTCGTTTTGGCGCCCGGAAGTCACATCACTTTCTGGTCGTCTCTTAGACTTTAATAAAATTTAGCAAAACCAAAGGTTAAGAATTTAATAAAACAATTATTCCATTCGCGCTTGTTGGATATGAGAATGGTTAAAGCTAACTCGGCCCTACGGGCCTCGTTGGCTATTTACCATCTCATATCCAACGCGCGCTCATGGAATAATTGTTAATTAACCTTAGTTGAAATCGTTCTGACCTAAATTACATTTTATATAGAGTACCCATACTGTCCGACTTTGAGTGACTAGAGTTCCACTGTTATCAATCCAATCTATGGATTTATAACTGTTACAGTGGTGCTATAGCTGCTCAAAGTTCAACAGTATGGTTACTCAAAGATCCAATCAAGCCATGTTAAACTACAACATACACTTGGAAAATAAGTTTTTATTCAAATACAGGTAAGCTGATGTACAAGTGAGTGAGAAAGCAAGAAAGCTTATCATGTGACATGAATTGTTAACGTGGTGAATTAATAAGTACATGTACTCACATTTCTTGTGACAGACGCTGAACAGTCAAGCAGCCTTGACCTATGATGAAGTTGTGCGGGAAATGATGCTTGCCGAGGGCCAATACATCAGAGATTTAAATATGATTATCAAGGTATTACAAATTGACTTTCTATCGATACATGTTTCAAAGTCGTTTGCCATACATTGTTAGAGGTGGTTAATGGCTGGTGTGCTGCAGATAAGTTTGAATCCTAGCCGTTATCAGTGTCTCATGCTCTTTGGGAAGACACTTCTAGCCACTCTCACAGAAGACCAATTGACCAATTCTCTCAACAAGACCTGGAACCTGCCAGTGCTCCAACAGGTATTCTGTTGTGAATAATCACCACCTACCAAGTTAGCAGTTTTCAAAAATTGGCCATCTGTTGGAAAAGTCTGTCTTGTTGCTCCCTCGTTACTGCTGTACCAGGGCAGCCTCCTACTTCACAAAAGAGCACCCTAAATATATTGATCGAGCTGGTTACTCTGATCATCTTCCATTGAGAATTTCCTGGACTTTTTCCTATTGCAGGTTTTCAGAGCACCTTTTGTGGAGGCAAAGGACCTGTTCACTCATGAGGTATGTAGCTTACAATTACTCAGATTGCATTTGAACAACCCCTTCTCCTGTATGTTTGTCAAGGCATGATCAGTTGCTTGTACATCAAAGTGTAAAGAGTTACAAACTGTTTTTTTTTAGAGAAAGGATTTCTCATAATAATAACTAATAATTATTAATAACTGGAGCATTCTACCAATAAGAAGAAACTTTGACCTTGAGTAAATGAGCTCCGGCGGCTGCCAAGCAGACCTCATAATCATATAGGAAAGAAAAGGAAACTCATGAGTTGATTTTCCCATGGTTATCATGACTAGCAGTATTGCTCATGGGTGGATATGCACAATGACAACGGCAATGGCGGAATCGTGCAAGATGGCAGCCATACTCCAGCTGATACTAATACTAATGGGTTGACAGAGACATGCACTCTTGGTTTATAGCATTCTTCTTTGATATTGGATGTCCATGTTACGGTCAATTGACACCTGTCAAAACAAGGTATCCACTGACCAGTATCACATGACCATATCGCAAACTCAAGTTTAGAGCTCATTGAGGTCACATGTTTTTTTATAACATAGATAGGACCCTGTGCATGCTCTGATTGGTCAAAAACCCATGTTTTATCAGAGTATAAAACATAGAAAAGCGTGTTTTATTGTTTTGCGTGCGTAAAATCTGTGTCATAAAGCAAATGAAGAAGCCTAATCCATGATAAAACACTCCGGACATTTGAGAACACTCCAGAAATGTAGAAAACTCACCTGTGGCTCGTGTTTTCTACATTTCTCTCAAGTTCTCAAATGCCCGTTGTGTTTTATCACAGTGTAATACACGGCTTAGGCTTCTTTATTTGTTAACTATCAAGCATGTATCATTGATTTACGCATTTAGATCTATTGATGTTAAGCTTGTGTGAGAGCTTGCATGGAATGGGTGGGGTGCTAGTGGAGGCTTCACATTTTGTGATAAGATCACTGACCTTTGCCAAACCACCAACAACAAGGAAAAAGATGTGAAAATGGCACAGGACAGTAAAATGGCATGCCAGTGAGAATAAAGAAGCTCTCAAGCAATACACTTGAATATCTCATTCTCCTTGGAGAAGTCCTTACCGAGGTGAAGTCTTGTCACCTCTGTTTTCTCATCACCAGGCTTCCTCATTTGTTGATGGTGCACAAGCTGACATCCCTACCCTGAGACAGGAATAAATGCAATGTCAAAATTCTAATCCTTAAAGAAGCAATGACGGTCAACTTCATACCCTCTTTCTCCCTTTTGATCTCCTTCCTTGAACATTGATAGGCAGAGAAAGACAACTTTAACAATTTTTCACTGCCAATATCTAACCTTGTTGTGAACCTTTGTTTCAGGATATTGGAAGGATTTTCAGTAATATCATTGATATCTATGAGTTCTCTGTGACATTTCTGGGTTTGTTGGATGCAGCCATTGAAGTAGCAGATGAAGGCAAACAGCCAGCAATTGGAGAATGCTTTGAAGAGATGGCGGAGGTAAAGTGCATTCTGGACATACACCATTACGTGAGAATTATCTTTTATTTTAATGCACCAGAATAAGGAACATCTTGTACATCACCACAGAGAAACTGGTCATTTCTCGGGCTCAACTGACATAATCATTTGCTGTGGCTATCTATCACTTCCCATGCAGAAATATGATGATGAGGAGGGAAAGTTAGTTTATATCTGTGTTTCATCATCCCTGACAAGTGTATTGTCTCTGCTAAGCACCTTCCATCAGCTCACAAAGTTAAATGCCGTGAAATCTCTCTCAATTCATAAGTGGCTCTAACAGTCAATGTTAGAGATTTGTCTGTCTCAAAGAGAGTCCACTTATGGCAAAACCAATGAATTCCAGCTGGGACCATGAGACAGCCATGTCTGGCTTACAGTTGCTTTTCAAGATGAAAATTCATTTTTTTCGAGACTCCACGTATTGGCAAAAAGTGCAGGAAACATTTAGTGTTACAGAAAGCCTTTATATTATGTATTTGGATGCGATTCTTTAGGGTGCTGAGTTTGAAGTTTATGAGACATATGCAAGAGAGCAGACTGCTTCAGTTAGCAAACAGTACAGACATCTTGGTATTGGTGGAAAATTGTCTGAGTTGTTACTAAGGACTCCTGTCAATGAATACTTCAAGGTATGGTTTGCCAAATAATGCATGTTTTGCTCATATGGTTTCATCAAACTCTGTAAAGCAGATAACTGCATTCAAGGAGAATTTACTTAAAAAGTTGCCATGGTGTACTTACAGACTAAGTAACAATGAATTCCAGGATTCTCGGTTTTAGCCATACATGTACATTTGCGATAACTAGATTAGTAATTTTTGCTTGGTTATGAAGTCTGTGATTAAAATTTAGCTGAAGAGTTTCAATCTTCATCTAAGTTTTGTTCGCCATTTTGTTTGTCCCGGCTCAATTTTGTCGGAGATGTCAACTGTTTAAATTTCACCATTGTGCACTCAATTTCACCGTGTTGCAGTCAATTTCACTTTTTTGTACTGGTGAAATTGCACTGATCACTGATTTGGGATTAATTGACATGTTCTCAGCCAATCAGAATGCAGAAATTGTTGCTTGTATATTATTATGAAAGAAACTTAAAGTGCCTATGAAGTAAAAAATTATTGTTGCTTATTTGAAAGGTTTTTCAAAGTAAAGAAGAATGGCGTTTTCCTTTTTGAAATATCTTTTTTCGTTCTAGAGATGTTTACGTTTTGTATTATGCAAATGAGGGAAGTGATGACGTCATAAATCGTTTCACTTGAAAAGTACAACACTGAATCATTAATATCTCCAGAAATATTAAAGCAGTGTTCTTCAAACTTGGCACCAGAAATATACATCACAAAAGGAACAGAATGACACCTACCATTTTGTTACCATGGCAACACTCTTGGCTCCAGTCTCTCTCTGTGAAAAACCAAATATGCCCATTTGCAACCCTTTGAAAAGAGACAGAGGGTCTTGCTCGGAACACACCTGGTTCCCATAATGTCTTAACTCTCCCCATTAGATTGTTGAGAGTGGATGATCGTTGTTTAAGATAAAATCTGAGAATTTTAGTTTTAATTAAAACTTGACCAGTGGCATAACCGTTGTCATGGCAATGGCACAACGGGTCTCGTTTTGTTTCTTTTACGATGTACATTTCTGGTGCCAGGTTTGAAGGCCACCGCTTTAATATTTCTAGAGATATGCTTGATTGATTGTTGGACTGTTTTAGTGGAACCACCTATGACGTCATCACTCATAATACAAAAACGTGAATATCTCTAAAACGAAAAAAGGTATTCCAAAAAGGAAAACGCGATTCTACTTAACGCTGAAAATCCTTTCAAATCAACAGCAATTATTTTTTACTTCATAGGCACTTTAACAGCCATTTTGCAAGCTATTCATCATATTTTTAATTACGATCTTTAAAAATGACTATTAAAAGCTCTTTTTCAAATGAAACTTTGACTTTTGTGGTAAATTGTAATAGTTTTGATTAATTGGTAACAGGACATTGTGTCGTCCAGTTCAGTTTGTAATCATACTCATGGTTAACAAATCGGACTCCCGTTTCACAGTCGTCCAGTTTTGTTAATTCCATGATCACAGGCTATATTGGACTCCACTCAGTCCTATTACCATTCTATATAGCAACTGACAAAAAGAAATCCCTGTGACATCACATAAATTTCAAAACAGCGTCCTGTTGATGTATCCTTCTGATGAAACGATCATTCGCCTGTTTCCTTTTATAGTAAAGCATTTAAAGCCAAGCCCTGCAGTTTTCATCACCAAGTCATTTTGGTTTTTTTTGGTTTTTTTTTTCAGGCTAAAGGCCCAGGTTTCAAAGAAGCTGTTCAGTATTGTCTGCCCAAGCTGCTAATGATGCCCATCTATCATTGCTTACACTACTTTGATCTTATTAAGGTAACCTTAAGTAGATTAAGTAGTTTTTTTTTTATGTTGGGATTATGGATTTATAGTGGATTAACCTTTGGATTCAGTATTGGCCTGAGAGTTGACAGACATATCCCATACTGCACTTATATGCATTCCCATCAGATATGTGAGAGTTCTCAGATTCGAGCTGAAAGGCTGCAAATGTTAGGAGGTTGTATTCCAGAGTTCTGTGCTGCTTTTCTTATCTTCATTATCGCCAACATCTGGCAGAAAGTTATAACCAAAATCATAACCAAACCTTGCTGTCATGCGAACCTTTGAGTGCTTTACCATTTATGTTAAATTTGTTAAGCTGGAAGCTGAGATACTCTATCTCAGGGGATGAAATGAGTGCTGAACAAAAGATGCCAGAGTGTTTTTTTAAACCATGGATCCTTGAATTTAGTATTTAACAGTTGTAGTTAAAAAGGTGTTGTGTTAACAATCTATCTTACTGTGAAGTGCCTGATCATCTTGTCACCCAGACAATCAAGGTGGATTGCAAGGGTGTGTCTTAGCATAACATAACATAACATAACATAACATAACATAACATAACATAACATAACATAACATAACATAACATAACATAACATAACATAACATAACATAACATAACATAACATAACATAACATAACATAACATAACATAACATAACATAACATAACATAACATAACATAACATAACATAATTGTTTATTCACAATTCAAATTCAAATTCAAATGAAATGAAATGAAAGGTGAAAAGGAGACAAACAGTGAACTAGCTTGGCTTCTCATTTATTTCAGCTACCATCCTAATAAGTCACTAGTTGTAAGTCGTGAGTCCTGTTGAAATGTTCATTGCTGATTGATTTTCAAGGAACGTTCTTCCTCTGGAAGCCTACTGTTTAAATTTGATATCTCTGTGCTTAAGCTGTGATTTTAATTTTTCATTCCAGTTGTTGCTTAGAACATCACCTGATGAAGATGACAGTGAGAGCTTAGAGCAGGTAAAAAGTGCATTCATTTGGTACAGCCAAAAAGAACCTCAGACTTCTTTGCATTTGTAGTGTCTTTTTGCAGGAAACTCTCAAACCACTGAAAGAATGGAGGTTTTTAAAGTTATGGTTTGTACAAAAGGAATAACCAAGAAATTTATTCAGCTTTATAAGTGAAATTTGTCCAAAGACATATCAAGATGTTATTATAGAAATTAGTTCTTACCTTTAAGCCAAAACAATATCATATAAACAGTGTGACTAACCCTAAACCCTAACCCTAACCCCTAGGTTGAAGATGATTTCCAGTCCGTACTGTGCAGTCTCTTTGCCCTAATGTTTATAAACGTTATAAGTTCCCGCTCGATAGAACACCAATCCATGTTACTCGTTACAAACAACAAGCCTTATATTTGAGGCCTTTCAAATTCTTTTCCAACAGCTTCATTGATTTTTACAGCTGCAAAGTTTTTCCATCAAATGATATGAGGAAGAACAAAGCATAAAGTTCCGACCACTTCACATCCATAATGGTGGTTGTTTTGAAACTTTGAATTTACTTCTTGTAAGTAGTTGCAAAATGTTTACATTTTGTGGCGTCTTACATGAAACAAAACAGAAAATGCAAACAAACTCTTGAGAGTGCGCAGTACAAACTGGAAATCATCTTTAACATTGTAGCCAAACTAGTGTGTAGGCCAGAAAATTTGCAGCATGATCTGAGAGATGGCTTAATACACACATGCATGTATTTGCATTCAGATAAGTACGGAAGATCAAGACTGCTTAGAATCTTGACAGAGACTGTTTCATAAAGCTCATAAAAAACTACTTCTTAAGGTTGTCTTTAACCCTTCAGTGCAGCTTACTCAGTAGTCAGCATCCAGTTGTTCCCAATGCTGCAAGAAATATAGAACTTGATCACCAAAGGAAAATTGTATTGATTTCTTATTGAATTCTTCCAACTGTTGCCATGAGAAGTGTGCCCAAACAAGAAATGGGATTTTTTCTCATGACAGGCCCAGAGTGCACTGAGACCACTACAGACAGAGATGGAGAGAATTGTCCACTCCTCTGGAAGTCTTGCAAAGAAAAGAGAGTAAGTATGAACAGTCATTTTTAGAAGGTTTTGAAGTATACCAGAAATGTTCTGTCAAGCTCTTATTTGGTAATGGAAACCCTGTGGCATTGTGTTTGGTGCCATGGACTCTAGTTGAGAGTTCTGGGTTGTTGTGTTTTTTGAGGAGAACTGCTACTCTTGCAATGTGCCTCTCTCCACCCAGGGATATCAATATGTGCTGGCGGAGTTTTAGTGAAGCCAAACAAAATGCCAGGGTAAAGTCTGCATACAAGCCTAGTGGTCAATCAGGCTGGTGCTTATCTCCAGCTAAAGAGTCTAGGAGTATTTCTACTCCCTCCAGGATGGGATGCTAGTCCATCACAGGGTTACCCCCAGCATTAAATTCACTGATTCTCATTTATACACCTGGGTGGAAAGAGGCACTGTGAGAGTAAAGCATCTTGCCCAAGATGACTGCACAATGCCCCCAGCCAGGGCTTGAACCCTGAATGCTTGATCCGGAGGCAAATGCACTAACCATGAGGTTACCACACCTCCAACAAAATGGCAGGGGTGTAGAAATACTCCCAGCTGTGTCACACTACGGAAACCAGAATAAAGTGCCATGCCCTTTTAGGCCAAGGACTTTACTTACAGAGGCTTAACTTTCACTTATCACTTACCAGGGACAAGTTCACAAGAGCGCAAAAGAGGAAATCAGGAGCATTCCGTTCAGCAGCGGTGATCATGAATGAACTGCAAAGGAACATTGATGGATGGGAGGTAAGACAGTACAGGTTAAGTTGAAGATTGGACACCCAGGGATACATGTTAAGCCTGCAGTTAGAACCCAGTGCTAAGTTGGATATACTTACCTAAACGTTAGTGCTGCCCAAAGCTAAAACACTGACAACTGGACTACCAAATATTCCTGCTACACCATGTTGAAACTGTCCCCTGTTTCCTTATAGATAGGTGTGGTTGCCTTCCAGATGCACATAATGGCTCAATACCTACATCTGCCACATAAGCTATGCCCCACCCACATATTCTTTAATAATTGTCAGTTGTCTGCCGTGGACAAAATTCCAGAAATCAATTGTTTTGTTGACTACATTGTTGTAAAAACGTTTTGGCTCCTATTAAAATTGTTTTTGGCTTTTTCCTTAGGGGAGAGACATTTCACAGTCTTGTACAGAGGTGATGAAAGGTGAGGACCAAATTTGCTGAAGAAGGTTTTTTTTTTTCAATTCCTATTCGATTATGAGTTAAGAATATGGATTATGTTTCTAGTGAGATTCAAGGTTTCTCAGAGGTTTCATTCATGTTTTCCACAGGAGAGCAACAGGTTTTCACAGGCGGGCAAGAGTTTTTGGACTTAACCAGGCGGGTAAAAGTCATTCTCACAGCCGGTCAAATTGCCCAGTGCCCATCCCTTAGTGAAACCCCTGGTTTCAGTACCATGTAGCACTTGCTCAGAAAAGTAGAGGATGTTAGAGACACCATTGATATGAGGTCCCCAGGATACTAGTGGTGTAAATGAAATCTGCAGCCCTCAGCTAAAGAAAAGGCTTTGATCCTATAAAATTTGAAATTGCTATTCCAATTCAGGCTGCTATTAAATATATTTAATGATTATTTCTGTTGAAACTGTAGAGGGAATCCTTGGTAAAGTTCATCCCAACAAAAGAGACACTGAAAGATATGTTTTTCTTCTTGATGGCCTTCTGATTTGCTGCAAACAGGTAAAGTGTCGTACCTTGAAACTGCTGACTACTTTATTGTCACTTATTTTTGTGGGAACTTAATAATTTTGCAAAAATGGAACAGGCATATTTAGTGGGACTTAAATTTCATGGCAACAAAATATGTGAAAAGGAACTACATTTTGCAAAACTTGCCAAAATACTGATCTTTATTAACAAACAGTCAGTCTGAGAAGTGGCACAAATGATTTTAATTTTCCATAACAACAGTTTCCATTGACACTGAACAAAACCATATAACAAAACGAAACTAAAAACAGTTTGACAAGTTCCTTGGCAGCAAAGCAGAGCTATACAGAGTTCATAACGTCTTTTTGTGCATACAGCTGATAGTCATTTTCAGTTTCTTGATCCTCGGGAGGAAGAAATGACACACCCTTTAATATCACAGCAACTCCTGCTTTCTCCCATTCGTTGGCAATGTAGCGCTTTCCCTCACGCCTAGTCAAGTGGTTGTAAAGGCTTACCATCCGTATTGAGTAAAGAATTACATGTATAGAGCAGGGTATTAAATTTTGCATGGTTAATGTTCGAAAAAAATACATTTCACAGGCCTTTAATTTTGCAATTTTTTTAAAATCATGAAAATTAAGTCTCATGAAAATAAGTAACAATAAGTTACCTGACTGACTGATGATTGATTGATTGATTGATTGAATTGATTTTCTTAACTCTTGCTTTTCAGAATACAAGGCATTCACTAACTGGTCCTTCACCAGAATACAGACTCAAAGAAAAGTACTTTTTGAGAAAGATTGAAATTAACAACCTTGATGACACAGAAGGTAATTATCATGCCTGACTTTATTTCTCTTCTGGCAGATCTCAGAGATATGCGGCTATCTGTGAGTGCCTATTTTCATTTCAACATCTTGCTGATAATAAAACGTGATGCCAAACTCTTGCCTCAATGTATTTTTGAATTCTTTCACCAAAATTATTTCCCCATACATAATTTTCTGTGTAGTACATTATGTGTTGGCCTGGGTAGCAAGTAGTAGTCCTCAAACATTAGCACGTACATATAATAGACATTTTGTCATTGACTGAAAAAGAATATAATTACATTTCTGGCGTATTTTTTAAACTCTTGCCTATGCAATTCAGAGTTCTTTAAAGTCCGGCCAAACATGATGCTTCTCACACTTGTATCAGGTTCTTGTTTCTACTCATGTTTGTTTTGATGTCATTGGTGATTACAACACCCAAAACTTGCCCATAAGTTGATTTCAAGTTAAAGTATCCATGAATTGAAATAATTTCGCATATTTTCAAACTAGATGTAAAGAATGCTTTTGAGATTGTTGACAGAGATCAGCCCAAAGCTGTCTTCACTTGTAAGACAGAAGAAGAGAAAAATGAATGGATGTCAGTGCTAATGACAATCTACATGAGAAGGTGAGGGATTAGTGTCTGGAACACCTGATCATGAAATGATTACCCAGAAATGAGTGAAGCAGATGTCAGCTTCATTTGGTTATTCTATAGACTCTGCATCTATCTCAATACGATTCGACTTTTCAAATGCGATAGATACCTATAATGAGTCGAGTTGAAACAATTTGCGAAGACTGATTAACCACCAGTGTTGTGTTAGTTTAGCAATTCTTAGTATAAGTCACTTTGTAGACAATCAGATTGATTGTTGACTGAGATAGTTGGTCAATTGCTATTTTCAGAAACTTCACAAAAATGGAAAGTCAAACCAATTTTCAAAGACCGACCAGCTACCAGTGGCTTTTATGTATCGTTAGATGGTTGCTTTCTGGGTAGCTGATCAGGCCCCAGTTGTTCAAAGGTTCGGATTAATTGCTATCCAGTGGAAAACAAACCACGCTATCTGCTGGATAGTGATTTATCCAGTGCATAGCGTTATCCACCTTTCGAACAACTTGGGCTTGATTTGGTTTAGATAGTTAGACAGTTGGCTAAGGTAACCGCATTAAGTTCTCCCTGTTTTGTTGTAACTCACAGTCTGTTTTTGTTTCATTGTAGCACACTAGACAGAATGTTGGATCACCTTCTCTTAGAAGAGGAGAAAGCCATCCCTTTAAGAATGCCCAGTCCAGAAGAATACTGGTCAGTTCATTTCTAAAAAAAAAAAATACTGTTTGATACAGTCAACTCCAGGTGAAAAGCACACACACTTTGTAGCTTGTGAACACACTATACATATAGCATCAAAGAGATAAGTATAGAAACATTAGTGGAGGGGTTTGAAGCTTTCTCTCCTTTGTTTTCTGCAAATTAACGGAACTACTGGGACCGTGTTCAACTGTCCAACATGATTTTTGTCTTTTCTTCTTCTTCACTCAGTTTTGCTGTTGAGGATGCTGAAGACAATATTGTGTTCGAGGAAGGACAAGGGGTAAGGGCAATGGCTTTTAAATGGAAACCTTTCACTCCGTGAAAATCGTCCTCATTCTTAGTTAAATGCTCATGAATCGACTACCTTGTATACATCATAATAAACAGTGCCTCATGAAGTTACCGCTCAGTACCCACGTTAGAACTTTCATTTGAATGGTAACATAGAGTGTACTAGAAAAACCTTGTACAGCACTTCTACTTTGAAAGTATTGTTATCACTGGCTTGTTTCTTAGCAGATTAATTTTAGTGCATTTTTTAGGAAAGGTGGCGAAATGATTAGTGCAATTCTTGGAAATGGGTAATTGGTAATTCTGTATCGATAGGGACAACTCCACTTAGCTAAAAAGTTACTTCGCAGGAAGCCCAGTATTAAAATAACATGAAGATACAGTTTGATTAATAAACAAGTAAAAAAAGAAAGTACAAACTAGTTAAAATGTAAGCACATAAAATTAAAATACCAACATGTTTTAATGCTTGGAATAAACCTTTATTGGACTAGCGTCCTATCCAGAGAGGAAATGAAATACTCCTTGTCACTTCATGCTACGGAAACTAGAGATATGAGAGAGATAAGCGCTGGCTTGATGGGTCTCTAGGTTCGAATGCAGACTTAATGCCAAATCAACCTTCCTGAGTAGGTGATACGATGTAATTTCTTTTTGCAGAGTTCAAGTAATGCTCCAGTTATTAAAGGTGGAACTCTTATAAAATTGATTGAAAGATTGACACATCACAAGTATGCAGGTAAGTAAAATACTGCGTCTACTTTAATAATTTTGGGATGTTTGGAACTGAATGTTAATCACAGAAAAACCAAATAACGCATCTGTACAACGAAAATATATCTTATAAAAATGGTCTTCCTAGGAGTCGTGTGAAAAATTACACAAAGAATTTATTAACTATACTAGTAATAACCACAGGTTAGGAAGTGCGGGCGAGGGCTATGCATGATTTGTTTCACTGAGGTTAACGAATTCATTGTAAAACAGTGGCGTTGTGTTCTTTTTCCATTTTGGGCATTTATATTTGCAGGGCAATAAAGGGTTGCATAGTGTGGGTGATTGTTTTCCCTAAAACGAGACAAAGGGACCTAAGAGTGGTTTTACTGACCTTGTGAAACAGTAACACCAGTTTGATCATACACTAGTTCTATTTTGTGTTGGGTTTGACAAAATGGTTATTTTTTCACGTTGTAAATAAAAACACTGTTGATTATAAAATGGCCATATTGATTTAGTCAAGGTCGTTTGATGTAACCCGACAAAAACAGACACGGACAGGAAACGTTCCGATCACAAGTTCACACGCTCGATTTTGATTGGACGGCGCGCCAGCTATGCATGAGCTGCACGTGATTCTTCGACGAAATAGACGTCGTCCACGTGATAAAATTGTGTTGTGTGCATTCCAATTTATGGACCGCCACTTCTGCATGAACTGCACGTGATTCTTGACATTCTTAGCTTCAAGAAGGCGAAATTTACATATTATTTGACTCTTCAACTACATTAAAGATCATTGACTATGGAAGGTGAAACAGCTATGCTTTGGTGAGAATTGTCTTCTGCTTGGTGTTGGTTTCTAGCGGTCAGAACGCCTGTGCTCAAATTACTGCTGCTTCGTGTTTGTCTCGCGTGATCAAAGCGCCTGTGCTAAAATTACGTCCTTTCATTTCATTGGTTCTTAGTGTCCCTAAGGACAAATATTTGGAAGGACGACTTTTTTGCTAAATTCGAGTCACTGCAAGGCTATATAACTGCCGCGCATGCGTTTGAAACCAATGTTGAGATTAGGATTGTGGGCTCCGCTGGTCGCCCGGCTCCGCTGGTCGCCCGCAATTAGTAGGAATACATTAATTACATTAACTAACTAACGACTTAGATTTATTATTTTATTACTTAATATTTTTAAAAATACTATTTTTTCTTAGCCTTACAAACGGATACGATTTTATATTTTATAGTGTTTGTAAAGCGCATTAGATCATATATTTAATGAATTTTTACGCTATACAAGTAAGAAAATTATTATTATTATTAATATTATTATAATTATAATAATAATTATTAATTATAATGTTACTTATCTAACGTTGATTGTTGATTGACAACATGATTCCAGAACATTTTATTTCATAGCAAGGAGAGCATTACATGTCGAATAAAATAATAATGTATTTCTGGTCACGTTTGGCATAGTCATAGCAATTTTTCTTGGACAACTCTGTCCAAGTGGGAAAGGTACAATGAGGTTAACCCTATGTAAAGCACCAACCCATGAGACAAGGCCAGACCACAACACCGGGAACTACGTGCCCTACTCTTTTCGATAAGTGTGTGGGTTCTTTAACGTCCCCTGCTAACCATGTAACATTGAAGATGCAGGAGACGGGGCCTACGGTTTATAGTCCTTATCCGAGAAGACCTGAACATCTAACCATTTGCAGATGAATTTACAAAGGCAGCACATTCTCCTCTGAGTGTTGGTCCGGTCTGGGGCTCGAACCCTCGACCTTCCGCACAGCAGACTGGCGCTCTACCAACTGAGCTAACCAGAAGGCGGTTCACTTTGCAGACTCGGTCATTGTTTTTATTTTCCCTCAGATCCAAGTTTTGTGAGAACGTTTCTGACGACGTACAGATCATTCTGCAAGCCAAGGGAGCTCTTGGACTATTTAATCCAGAGATATCCTTTCCATTTATTGCAGCCATGATGCTGCGTTCTTGAATGTTCACTATCCCAAACTGGTCAAAGAATTGAAATTTTAAAAAAAACTTTATTTAAGTGTAAAGTTTATTCCGCACTGTTGTGCTAACTGTAAATAAAAAAATATTTAAGTAGAATATATAACAATTATAGAAGCGAATACGGTACATACATATACAGCGGTACATAGAAGCGAATTCCCTGGTTTCCTGCAATGGTACGAATCGTATTTGTAATAAAAAGGTAAATAGTCAAGTATAGCAAAGCTATGGTGTGTTAAAATCGCTTTGATTTCATACATATTTCAAGTGAAGTCTTATCACAGCTATAAGAAATATAAAACACGTACAGTGTTTCTATCGAGTTTATAGAAACACGATTTTAAACCGATCACCCCGCTTATTTTGTTTGCCCTAAGTTTATAGAATAAGAAAGGAGGCCAAACAGGTTGTTTGCAATCAATCATTAGCGCTGTAAAGAAGTTGCGTTAACTTTATTGAACCTTAACGATGTGTTACGTTTGTCATCCCCGAGCCCCCTCCGAGCGAGCTTGATGAACTGGCCATGGCCAGGGGGGAGCCTGTTGTCCGTGAAGATCTCAAGAGATTTAGAAAGGAGTATGCTCAACCCGTGCAACTCAGGTATGTAATGGAACGAAAATTTCAGCCCAGAAATCACTTGAGTTGTAGTTTTTCTTTTTCTTTTGAGCATACACACGTTTCTGTTCGCGAGTTTAGTAGGGGGGAATCTTATAGGCGCTTCCACCTCTGACCGAGGGTAAATAAAGGTTATTCAGTTTATTTCATTTATTTAAGTTTGCCGTTCCTTTTTTCTGATCAGAGTTCTAAATGTTGTACGTCATTGGGTGGACAATCACTGTTACGATTTCGAGCGCGATTCCGAGTTGTTAAGGAAACTCAGTCGGTTCCTGGAGGGAGTCAAAGGCAAGGCAATGAGACGCTGGGTGGAGTCAATTAACAAAGTTATTTCCAGAAAGGTGACTATTCACTCTTATTATTTGAATTTGGAACTGTGTTTGAGCAGTTTTCATTTGATTGGTGTAAAACCCAAATAACTAAAGCTAGTGCCAATCACAGCGTAAAGTGAACCAATGAGAGCACGAAGCCAATGCGCAGAAGGGAACCGGGCGCCAAGCGCGGGAAAAAACACGTGACCAAGGCGTGCTTGGAATTGTCTTTTCTCCTCTGATTGGTTGAGTAGCAGACACGAGATTGTCTAAACCAATCCCGAAGCGTAGAGAAGCAAAACCAAATCAACTTCGTCTATGAACTTTGCTGTGATAGTTTTGGTGTTGTCTAATTTATTTAGCTGATAAGGAGCAGGGCAGACTCCACCGTTAGGTGTCCAAATAAAAATTTTCTTCAGTTACATGACCCAAGATGCAGTAATTGAGACAGCGACACGCAGAGCGGTTCCTCGCTTTACTTTAGCTGTCAACTGTCATAAAAAAGTTATGACGCGAAAGCAGTTTAAGCGGAACGTGAAAGTTCTTCTATGAACCCCAAGTTGTGGCTTGACAATTCTGTAAGGATTAATTTAGGTATTTGCTTTTCAGACAACCAACAGAGAAAGTTTAGCTCCTGAAATTACATTTGAAAAGGAGCCACCACCGATAGAGTGGCACATAGCAGCTTGTAATGACATTGAACGGTTCGACATACTCACGGTAAGCTGAAGCCATCTTGTTTTCTGTTGTTCGTTGCGTTTTACCTCCGTTCTCGCTGTCCACATTTGTGTAAACGTGTACGCGTTTTCCATGAAAAAGATGGTGGACGGTAGGCGAAAACGCGTCATTAAGTTTGCGTTTTGAATGTAGACACATTGATGTGGACAGGGCCTAAATTACATTTTGAATTCGTCTGTAACTCTCTCAATGCAAGTGTCAAGCGTGCCTGTGTTAAAAAGACCTAATCGTGGAAGCTTTTCATTTTTCTTGTAGCTGCACCCAATCGAGGTTGCTCGTCAGCTGACTCTTATAGAGTCAGAGTTGTATAGGTAAGGATTTATTGTTGTAACTTTGGTAGTCTATATTTTATGACAATCACACAACTAAACCCACAACCTTCCTCACTTTAGTTTACGACTTTTCGAAGCCTTCATGTTGTTTGGTCATTGTTTGGAAACAATCCGTCTTAGCATGAGAGTTTCTGCAGGAACTAATCCAAGCCCCATTGTTTTCAGAGCGGTGCGTCCTTCAGAACTTGTGGGAAGCGTGTGGACGAAGGAAGACATAAAGCACCTGACTTCGCCGAACCTACTGAAAATGATTCATCACACGAACAAGATCACGGTCTGGTTCGAGAAGAGCATGCTGGAGTTCCCGAACTTAGAAGAAAGAGTAGCAGTTTTAAACAGAGTTATCGATATTCTAACAGTGAGTATTCAGAGAAACTGCGTGTCGTAAAACCAGACCTAAAAATTTATAATCCAGTGGCCAATCACAACAAGCGTTTGATCTAACAAGACAATAATGAACCAATGAGGAGGCGTCAAAGCAAATGCACGTCACCGGCGAAACGCGCGGGAAAACGCATGCGACCAAGTGGTGATTGGTGTTTGTTTTGCATCTGATTGGTTGAATAGGTGGGGTGAGTTTTTAAGCCAATCACAGAACGCTGTGAATAAGAAAAACCAACGCAATTTGCTCCATCTTAAAATGTCTTCCATTCAAAGAACTGAGAAATTAGTTAAAAAAATAAAACTATCTCAAATGTATCATTTACGTGGTTGTTTGTGTTTATTTTTTGCAGGTTTTCCAAGAATTAAACAATTTCAATGGTATTTTAGAAGTAGTTAGTGCAATCAATTCGTCGCCTGTCTTTAGACTTCAACACACTTTTGCGGTACGTCTCTCACAGTTCTGTTATTTCATTTTGTCCTGACATTGCTTCCTATTGATTTCATTTTTTCTGCCTGCAGGAGTTGTCCGTTAGACGGAGCCAAGCTCTGGAAGAGGCGAAAGAGCTTAGCAACTATCATTACAAGAAGTACATTGAGAAGTTACGCTCGATCAATCCACCGTGTGTTCCCTTCTTCGGTACGCAATAAAAATCTTATGTAGGACAGACTGTTCTGTGATCACTTCAATTAGAGCAATGTTTGCCTCATAATACGACGAAGTTTGTCCAAATCAACCAATCACAACGTTCGATTACCAGTCTGATATTTTCTAAGTATTAGACCGGTTAAAGTTATACTGCTAAGTTATAAAAGATGTGTAAGAAACCTCTTATTATGATGAACCAAGCTTGTTTGGGACCTCAGTCCGATATTCTACAGTATGGCCTTCCTTACTGGTTAATATGAAATTTATACATATCTGGTGGTAATTTAATTAATTTATAGCAACTGGCTGTGCTAAGATGATCTTTAAGCCGTTAGCCGTACACCGTAACAAACACAAGAATTTGTAAAGACGTTTAGATCATACAACACTGGTGAAGCCAGGAAGTGTCATAGTCCCTGGTGTTTGTTCCTAAGAAAGGCGGAGGAATTTTATTTATAAGGATAACCTTATGACCGTCCGTCCGAATGCCTGATTGAGTTCTGTAAACAACGATGAACTTTTAACTATTCACTTATCGACGCCATTGTGTGTGTTTTTCCTTTTTGTTCTTAAGGTATGTACTTAACAAATATCCTGAAGACAGAGGAGGGCAATCCAGATTTCCTACCCAACTATCCCGAGGGGATCATAAACTTCAGTAAAAGGTGAGTTACAACCGCAGTAGACGTTCTTCACAATAGCAACATGATGGCTTTCATGTTGTAATGCAGCATTAGTCATGACTGATGTCTGTCAGAGGGCAAACATTAGAAAGAAATATTACTTTCATGATTGGGGTAACTTTGCGATATACTAGCATCCCATCCAGGGGGGAGTAGAAATATTCCTAGTCTCTTCATGCTACAGAAACCGGAATAAGCTCTGGTCTGATGGGCCTCTTGGCTCGTATGCAGACTTAACCTACCTGTCTGTATCCACAGGAGAAAAGTGGCGGAAATCACTGGTGAAATCCAGCAGTATCAAAACCAGCCTTACTGTCTCCAGAAAGAACATTTTATTGCGGTAAGTCACCGAAAACGTTTTGCTTCGAAAATCTTCGCTGTGAAACGCATTTTCATTCCTTATTAACTTTGTAATCAAGAAAAGTTTACATCAAATAGCCCCGTGAATGAAAAATTCCTCACTCTGAAAAACGTTCCCGGACTCCCTCTGAAAACGAGAAATCAATCTTGCTAAAACGTTTTCCTTGGCGCGAAAACGGGGAAACATTTTCTGCACTAATAAGAGATTTCTGAAAAAAAAGTCAGAAACGTTTTCGATTTTACTTCCACAACAAATCTTGCGTGTTTTCGCAAACGCGAAAATGTTTATAACTAAGACTCACTGTGCTACTATTTTCTCATTTTCGGGGACCTCTGTAAACCAATTATCTGTTAACATGTGCGATCTGTCTTTAGGAATATCTAGAATCGCTGGATCCGTTTGAAGGACGTAGTGATACTGAGATGGAAGATTATTTGTATCAACTTTCTCTGGAGATTGAGCCGCGCAACTGTAAACAGCTGGTTAAACACGTAAGTGGAAATACAACAATGAAATGAACAAGAGAACTGCACGATTCTAAATGAACGACAGGCAACTGGCGCACTCTGCTTATTCCAGCATTTACCTCACTGTAGCGGATTGATCTGGGGGAGGGGGTCGACTGCGCCTATCTAATCATTCGCTAGGGAAATTCGAAGCCTCGTCTTTTTTTGTCTCAAAATAGGATCATATAGAACCTTGGTTTTATACGTTTTCGAGGGGATCTATCCCTACTCCTCACTATATTGTCGCAAGAACTGTTCTGAGCCCCTATTTTACCTTTCTCTGGGTGCAGGTATGTACAATACATCCACGTATCATGGAGCGTCAAAGCGGGTGATTACCCCGTGCCCGGTTCTATAGAAGGGATTAGGCTAAAAAAAGAGTAACAACCGGATTGTTTTAAACTCCTCCTCTAACCGGTTTTCGCCGGGTATGGGTCACCCCCCCCCCCCTAAAAAACTAATAAAAAAAATAAATAAACAATAATAGTAATAATAATGGTGCGTCCCTAATGTCTTTTCGTTTTTTGTCTTTTACTTTTCAGCCTCGTAAAACCGACATTTCCCTTAAATCACCAGGAACTAAACCCAGCTATCTCCAGTCTCGCCTGTCAATCACATCACAAACTACATTGAAACGGAGCACTTCTCAAGCGTCCGCCATTTTCTTACCCGACAGTGACATGTTTCCTTCAACTACGTCGTTATCTCCGAGTACCCCGAGGACCCCTTTATCCTCGACTTTCCTGCCGCCTGATGTCTCAGAAACGATTCCCGAATCTCCGTTGTTGGAAGATTCGGAGCCTGATTACGTCAACATCGAGAACTTTCCGGAGAAGGAGCCTCCACCCGACATACCCCCTCGGAAACCGTCGGCTCAGTCGAAGCCTCGCGCGGCTTCCGTTAACGGGGAGAGATCTTCCGAAAACGTTACTTCGCATGTCCATCGGCAAATGTCGATGACTCTTCCGGGTGTGCCCCGAATACCTCCGAAGTCAGTGACATTAGACAGGTTTCCGAATCCGGCTCAAGAGAGCGACGATGCACCTCCGATTCCCCCTAGGGAACCAAGTAAGGGAACTCGGCGATCTCCACCGCCCATTCCTCCTAGGATACCCGCTGGACATGAACCTGTGTTCGCTAATGAGGAATTAGCCAATCACGAGGACTCTCTTCCACCGGCTCTGCCGCCAAAATCAAGGCGTTCATGACACTCATGAGATGTCGTGACCATCACCGCGTGACGGGTCTTTGCTAAAAGACTTCCATTGTATGGAGTGCCATTGAATGGAAAGTAAATTTGTTTTAAAAATTGATTTTAAAACGTAGCTATAAATGGCGCGGTTAATCCCAAGGAATATAGTCCTGATTTTGCTCAGGAGTAGAATTATATATCTTGCAAATACAAGGATATTTTTTTTCGTTTTCGAGAATAATGGACCATGTAACACTTGTACTGAAACATGAAACAATTAAGCAAATTTGAAATTCGAGTAGTAGTCAACAAGCTAAACCCAGGCATTCGTTCTCAGTCCTTATCGTAGCCTGGATGTTGATGGAGGCCTGGTACGAGTACGTTTAAAATGTCAGTAATTTTACGTTCCTGGTGAACATTAAAGTTGTGGGTGGGGAGGGTGGGTGGTTTCGGATAAATACAAATGTGTTCCCGGGAGCACACCCCACAAAAAATGAATGAGACAAACGCATCATTGTGGGAATCGTTATATAAATTTTGCTTTATTGCCGAGAGAAACTGGAAGTTAACTGTAATTCCTAGAAATATCTAATGTTTTTTTAAATGTCCCTCTGGAAATAAAGATAATTCAATTCCTAGTAGTTTACGTGTTGTATTTTGATTGGTTGTTCATTACGAAATGGAGCGAAATAGGTCATAGCTTGTGTACGTGTGGCCAGTGTTGATAATCTACTCCTCACAGTAGTCTACACAACTACTGACCATTTTCTTTTCTTATGCCGGGTTATGCAATCTCTTACCGGGCCATTATAAAAGGCTTTTTTTTCGAATTTTCTTTGAAAGCAAAGGGACCAACTCTGGCTGACGTCTCCATTTTACCATAATATTAACCTTGAATTTTGAAAGGACATGGCAAGAGTAACTGTCCCAGAAAATATGAGCCTATTTATTGTGTGATGCAGGTTTAACTCTCAAAAAATTTGGTGTTTTTGGAAATTCATAATCTCCTTCAATATTACCCGTGGTTTCATAAGTGTTTCCAGCAGGAGAGCAACTGTATTTCACAGGCAGGCAAACTGTTTGGACTGAACTTTAAAAGAAAAACTTTCCGCTAGATGGTCAAACCAGCCGAGTAAAATCTTCCTCACAGCTGGTCAATTTGTCCAGTGCCCGGTTCTTAAAGAAAAGCTAAAGAAACCCCTGCATTACACCCACAGAACTTCACATTTCGCCCATTACTATATGTCCAAGTTCTTTATTAAAGTGCCACTATGATGAAATTTTCGATATCCAGTTCTTTACATTTTCGAACACAATAGGTCTTTCCTAGATATCTTGCCAAATTTCAATCTATTACGAACATCAGAACTCGCGTTTTTTGGACCTTTATTTCCGAGAATTTACGGCCGCCATTGATTTCCCTTGTTCCAAGTCTTGGTTGAGAATTGGAGAAAATGACGTCATTTTCTCAAAAATACCACACGGGTTGAAATTATAATAACAACTAATGTCGAAAATTGCACGAATATATGAGCCAAAGTGTTTGTTATTCTTTATATGAATTGCTGTGCTAATTGTTATTATAATTTCAACCCGTGTGGTATTTTTGAGAAAATGACGCCATTTTCTCAAATTCTCACCAAGACTTGGAACAAGGGAAATCAATGGCGGCCGTAAATTCTCGGAAATAAAGGTCCAAAAACCGCGAGTTTTAATGTTCGTAATAGATTGAAATTTGGCAAGGTATCTAGGAAAGACCTGTTGTGTACGAAAATGTAAAAAAATGGGTATCGAGAATTTGATCATAGTGGCACTTTAAATGTTTGCAGTCAATTTGTATCTCGCATGATGCCCTTTTCAATCAAACTCGATGAAAGTACCCCACAATTCTAGACGACTTCGCTCCCTGACTGCCAAAACAAATCAAGACTAGTTGAAAAATGTATTTATTCTCGTCTCCTACAGTAAGGTCACATTGGTTAAGATCATTCGCATTAATAATACAAATTTACAGAAATCTCCCTCGTTCAGTTTTAAACGAGAAACGCTTGTTTAACTACAGAAATGTATCTACCTATCTACAGCTCTACCTTGTCACAAACGTCTCCTGATTTAAAAGCAGAATATTAACAATTGGTGAAATGAACAATCACGGCAATCATGGCAATTCTTTCATTCTTATAGATCTTTGGGCTCTACAGCAGCGTAAAAATTTATGACTACACAATTTAAAATATTCTTCTCTAAGCATAACTGTTTTACTATGTTGTTTTTAAAAAAGAGGATACTTGACCACTTAGCTGCATTGGTCTGCGTTATGTGCGCATATTTTGTGACACCCACTGAGGTATTGTTTTAACTTTGGTTTTCAGCTTGCCGAGCGGATGATTACACGCCATCCACATTAGTTTGTGGCTTTAAAACATGCATACATATGATATAGTATAAAAAACAAAAAAAAAACAATTAGACAACATATGGTTGTACCTCTCTTAAGCGGCTTATCACGTTGAGTCCTCAAATAATCACCTATGGGCCGTTTGAATGAATCAGACACTCCATTTTACCATTATATCACCGTTTTTGCACTGGTCAGGTTGCTTAAATAGAACCAAATTGACTGACGGACAGCTCTTTGTCCGGGTGCAAACCTCGTTGTACTTTGAGGCCCAAAGAGATAATTTAATGTTACAACAGAAGCATGTTTCTGATCACAAATTATATCATTTTTCAGTATAATTATAATTACAGTCGTATACTAGTATATCTCCTACAGATGAAAACGATCTTGCACCTTCTCTGCTACCATTTTAGCAATGGCAAGAGAGGACGTGGCTCCTGGGGAAGGCGCATTTCTGACGTGCAGTACTCGACTCCCTATGTCACCTGAGCCTCCATCAAACACGAAGTCCTCCACTAAATTGCCATCACGGTCCATGGCCTGGGCACGAACTCCAGCTGGCCCTCTGTGATTGGTTGAGGTGAAACAAAATAGGTTAAAATGTTACCAATACTCATTACAACTCATGAGTGGCGAGAGGCACTGTGAGTAAAGAAAGTCCAGCAAAAAAACATAAACCGAATAAACTCCTACATTCTGTGTTGACTTCCTCTGAATTGATGAAAAAGTCGCGTAATCAATACGTGACAGCCTAGAAGACAATTCTGAGGGAGAGATAGTATTAAACGGCATTTAGTTACATACCTCTCAACGTCTTCAACTTTCAGACTGGGAATGTATCTTTGAAGTTGCTTAACTTGTGCTGATTTGATGATTCCACGATAATATTCTCCCACACCAAATGTAAAATACTGGAACATTAGTTTCCTAAGGCCACTGAAAAACAAAAGTGCAAGACGATACGTGTATTCAGCCTCGTTTCTCAAGATATTTGGCGCTTTAAAAAACTGTTAGAGCATCTCTTTCTTTCAACAAGATTCTCTACAGTTAAGCTGAGCTCCACAAATTATTTAGGAAACTCGTGCAACACTGGCATTTCTGACCAATCACAGCAAATATGCTTTTCTCGTAATCAATCACGTGAGACCAACAACAGCTGCGATTTGATGGTTAACACAACTTTTCCCTCCGCGCTTCCTAAGTATATTGATGGCAATTTTCTACATGACTTCTGATTGATTAGTCTCGAATTTTCCCGCGCTTCTCACGCGCGACATTTGTTACATTGAGTTTTGATTGGTTAGACTCGACTTTTCCCGCGCTTCTCAGGGGTTATTGCGGTCTTTTACGCGCGGTCTTTCTTCTTCCCCTTTAGTTACGTGTTTTAGTTTGGACTGCTGATCGTTGCATTACAGGTGTCGCCGTCGTAAAGCTCCATCATAACTTTCATTCTAATTTTAAAACAGTGATGAGACCTATCAGGATACAAGAAGAACATTTTCCTGTTAAGGGGATGTTACCCAGCCTGCTTGAATACGAATAATAATAATAATAATAATAATAATAATAATAATAATAATAATAATAATAATAATAATAATAATAATAATAACTCTATTTAAGTGCCATATGTGTTTAGCACTGTTGTACTAATTGGGGACACTGTAAATAAATAACCAAATATTTCAAATAGAACATAAACTGTTAAGAATCCCAACTGGTGGGAGGCTGACCAGTTGGCTATTTACACAACGCGGTCGAGGAGTTGAACTCGGGACTACCGAGAACAAATCCAGATAGTGGTGGGGTGAAGGATTTAAACCAGGGAACTCCAGATTTCAAATCCAGCGCCCTAAACCACTCGGCCACGCCGCCTCCACAAGAAATAAGAAAGAGAAAGAAAAGAAAGAGTTTATAACTAACCAGTTGTAAACCGTTAAGAGTTAAAAAGAACCAAAACCAAATGTCAAACGCAATTCTATAGTTTTGAATCGATGGTTTGTAACAAGAAAAGAGAACCTTTGGTAGTTCTTTAAATAATACATACCGGTACCCTAAAGCATCTATCAAGTCCTTTACATTCACATCTGTAAGTTTATATCCTTCCCGAGCAAATGCTAAAACAGCATTGGGCCCAAGCCACACACTGCCATCGATACGCGGAGTAAAGTGGACTCCAAGGAAAGGAAAGTTTGGGTCTGGTACCTAGTAAGAAAAACACTATATTCCTTTATACCTGGAATTACTCTCACACAACAGTGTATTCTCTCATTGCCTAACTCGCGCTCGCATTACAATCGGAGGTCACATAAAATCTAAAACAATAACCGTCAATGACTTTTACCAAGAGAGCATGAAGGGTGAGACAGTTTATCCCCACATGGACATTATTACCAAGGTAAATCCCTCCCAAATTATTTTTAGATCACTCCCGATTTCTGAACTGAATCCCAAGAGGGTCTATAAATAGCCAACCTTGTGACGCGAAACTTTCTCAAGTGGACAGCCAAAGCGGTTTTACACGCATTTCAACCTCCACGAAAACATACATGCAATGCGCATGGTAACATTATCCGCGAAAGAACTGGGCACCATGTCTAAAAATAACTTAGTGGGATTACCTTGGGTATAAGGTCTGTATGGGGGATTAACTCTGTTACTTATCATCTTCTCTTGCTCAACAATGCACTTAAAAAACAAAGACGTTTTTAGCTAGCAAAGAAATGAGTTTATGAAATAAATAATTTGAGATTAGTGATACAAGGCAAGAATAATAAATAAACAAATAAATGAATAATAACTTATATACCGAGGGTGACACGTTACGGTTAAGAACTGGTAAACTTGTGGCCCTCCCCTAAAATATATATACTAGTAATAGTTCTCACTACATCTGCCCCCGCCTTGGATATCACGTTTATTATGTAATGAACTGTTCAGCTTTTATTACAAATTAAATACGTCTCCCCGGAATCGTCACAAAAAAACAGGCTGATCTGACCTTTTACTCTCGTTGTAATCCTTCAAATCAATCACACAAAATGAACAAAAATCTCTGTTATTTCAAGTATTTTAGTTATTCGTACTCTTCGTGCTCGTGTCAGAGCGAACCAACGCGATTACACTCGTGCATGTAGCTGCAAGAATTATCTAATAATCATTGAAACGACACCGTTTATAAATCCTTTACTAACTTCTGATCCTTGAGATCATAGTTAGTCGACTAACTATGTTGAGATAGATAACAAAAGGAAACTAAACTCAGTTACTTCGGATACAATTTGTTCAGTGTTGTTTCTTTGAGTGGGTTTTGAGTTTTGATTTGTGATCCTGATCTGTTTACTTTTACGTGTGTTGTTTGGATCGAGTCTGTCGACCCCGTTGCCTATTTGTGTCTAACAAATCAAGTTCTGTACGGAACAATTATATCCAGTACTGTAAAGTACTGGATATAAAGTAAGTGTAGTAAAGTAAGTGTAGTATTAAAAGGGGTCTGATGATATGAAACATTGTTAAATGGGGAAGCTATCTAAACCAGGATAACCTACCTTGAAAAATCGCAATAGTTTCTGTTTGAAAGCGTTAATACTGGTGCTAGATCTAATTAATAGGTAGAGAGTTTCAAAGTTTTGCGACAATAACAAGAAAAGTTTTTCTACCTTCTGTGTCACGGTTATACCTAGGACAGCGTATGTTATAGCGCTATATTACCATGGCGTGAGGTTCTGGTCGACATGTCGCTGATATGCACCAGTCTACTATTTAAGTACTCGGGGCATTATCCATTTAAGCTTTTGTAGAGTAAGCATAATTTATTTACATTGATCTTATCAAAAAGGGTAGCCAGTTTAGTCTCTTAATAGGATTACAGTACGTTGGACATGGATCTCAGTAAATTTACGTCAGACAAAGCCGCAGACAGCAACACTTATAAAACCATTGTGCACCAGACCAAACAATTTTTAAGGAGACATACACACCGGATAAATGTTGCCGTTGACTAAGTAGCTCTTTTCATCTTTCAACTTGAGGTATTCTCCCCGGAATGGTACAATGCGAGGATCTTCCTTACATCCAGATTTCTCTGCCAAACGGTCTGAGTAAAGACCTCCGCACGTGACGACATAACGACAGCTAATGGGGGACTGGTAGAGAGAAAATCAAGGAATGCAATACATTAAGCTGTTAGAGATAGAGCGGCACTCACTTGAGTGTCAAATGTAAAACGCATTTGCACTGGGTTTGCATTACTACGCTACACATGACTTAAAAAAACTCCACGTCCATGGCATGTGTGCCACGCACATGTTTTGCCGCGCTTTTCGCCGGTTACACATGTATTCGCTCTTTGATTGGTTAACCGGATTGTCTGTGTCCTTTGTGATTGGCTAGAGTGATTACTTTAGTTTGGGTTTCATGACACTCAATTTAAAACCGCTCTTACCGTACGGGTATGTTTTATTTTTGGGGTAGGGTACTTCCTCTGACCCTAAAAAAAGTGTCTCCACAGGAGTTGATTTCTTGGTCAAAAATAATGTTTAATTCTCTGTGTTGTTGCCACAAGAAATGAGACAAGCAAGATAGTGATAGGGCCAATGACAAAACTCCCTACTTTTGGCGAGAGAACGGAAGAGATCTTTTAAATACACTGAATTAATGCACCAATAGGCTGCTGCAGACAGGTGGCTCAAAACAGTTTTTGAAAATTTAAGGTGACTCTGAACCCCATGTACAGAGTTTTTTAAACTTTGCCAAAAGTTGCATCTTATCATGCTTATCAAAAGTTGATAATACAAAAAAAAATTCACCGTGCCGTTTTTGAATTATAAGCCCCTAAAGCTGCAATTAAGGGTGTTTTTAGAAGGTTATACTGTTGCTATGGTAACGTATTGTGTCACGAAAATGATACCAACGTCTTCACCAATGATCCGGTAGTTTTTTGATACCATGATTGTAGCATCAAGTGATAAAGAATGGTTATAACGACCCATACAAATATAAGTGCTGGAGACTGTTTTGAGCCACCTTATGTTTAAAACCAAGCATGGAAAACGTTTGTAGGTGAACATGAAATGTGAACAGTGAAATATTAAACTTTTGACTTTGAACTTTGAAGAAGTCAAAGTCGTTGGTTTCGAAGCCCATTACTACGAGCGACTTTTCCTCGAAGCCTTGCACTCTACTTTGGATCAGAACGCTGGGAACGACCATATCGTACTTCCAGAAGCCTACAAAGGCATCGCGCGAGCATGAATTACATGGTCACGCGTGCAAGCTTCACACTACGTTACTTTAAAAAGCGAACAACGAACTTCGCTTTCATATCACTGATGAAGGCTTAAGTATTAGCCGAAACGTCTGTTGAAAAATATCGAGAATCAGTGGCAAACCTTTTTCCATAGACCTTAAATGTAAAACCTGTTTTGGTGTTAGTGTGAACGCATGTAGTTGAGTAACGTAGATAACTGAGAGAGCAAAGAAACAAGAACAAATCTTACAACATTCTTTCCATGTACAGTAACAGGGTGAGTGTGACCTGAGAAAAAAAAGAACAGTGCAATAGACCACAACACCGGCAAATTTTAAGAACAAAAAGGACAAAAAGAACGCTGCAATTGAAGAAGGATAGCTAGCCTATCGGCCAGTAAGTCCTGGCTTAGCCTGCCTTCAACTCCTCAAAAAGACTGGCTATGCTCTTTAATTGGACCACAATTAGCCAACATAGCAGGCGTCCTTTCCTCCCCGCCCCCTCCCCCTTCCTGCTAATCCCTCCATAACTTTTCCCCAGTTTTTGCGCACCCCAGGCACGCTCATTTGCTTGCTCACTTGATCAATCTCCCTGCCAGGAAAAGGGAAAGGAAACACCTGCTACGCAGGCTAGATCAAAGTGAATAACACCACCAAGACAAACGTTTCTACAACAGGATTGTTTCACACTCTCCCTGAACAGGATGCTAGATCATCACACTTTAATGCACCCCCAGCAGTTTGATAGGCGAGGGGCACACACCTATACACCTGGATGGAGAGAGACACTGTGACAGTGAAACGTCTTGCCCAAGAACACAACACAATGTCCCCAACAGTTGCTTGGACTTAAACCACTTGATCCAGACTGCAACACACCTGTAGCAATTAAACCACCCCATCAACCACATAATTTAAGTTGAATGTTAATATTTAGAAAAATTTCATAGTTGACTTAGGAAGCTCACACTGGACGACGTAAAGGTACAAAATATTCACCTGCTTCCTTTTCTTGAGCACGATTACTTTCTGGACTACAAGTGAAGTCTGTGACCTGTAACAAGCGTGAACAATCAAACTGGTTAATAAGTCATAACACTGACCTTTGTAAGTTCGTTTTTAATAATATTGACACTTTGAAGCAGACTGGATATTGTCAAGATGGATGAATCACTACTACATACAAGTCTCAAAACTGGCATTAAAAAAAATGATGAGAAAGATGAAAATGCATTATATCAGAGGCAGAGACAAGTGAGTCTCAAACCCATGACCTCCAGATACCAGTTGGGCACTTAAACTTCTGTGCTATGGAGAAATTCATGGTAAGCTATGCCATTTACATGTACTAGCTTCATAGGTGACAAAAATACTAGTTCTGCTAGGAATATCAAAGTCAAAAGTATCAATGCAGGAAAAATAATGACATTTTTTCAGTCACAAGAGCTAAACTATAATAACTTTACTTATTACTGATCGTGTGCTCATATCCAGACCTCATAGCCAGTATAGATATCACCACCGGCCTTCTTGAAATCATCACCATAGCTTCTTGTCACTTCTGCCCAGTCCAGTATCCCTGTATTGGGTGACAAAATGGCAGATACGCCCTACAAACAACACACAAAAACGCAACTCTTTTGTTACAAATAATGCCTGGCATGTTTTTTTTTACAATATTTATGCTGAGCAAGATAACACAAAGAAGAGAAACTTGAAGGAATATTTTCCCAATTAGACATTCGTACAAGCCATGTGTGAACTCGTAGCTTTTCTCATTTTGTTTTCTTCCTAAACCACAGTTAGTTAAGCAATCACTGACTATTAAACAATCAGATTATGAGCTCGAGATTTGTATCACATGATGGTTGACTCAAGCTGTGCCCTTGTCAACTATCGTGCATAGACATGAAGAGTGCATAATCTAATTGTTTAGTATAAATCTACTAGTTGTTCAAAAATTAATCTAAATCCTCTTCAAAGACACTTCAAAAACAGAAAGAAGTGGTCCCTTGTGCACGCTGTTACATTTCTAAAAGATCTCCAAAAGATGCCACTCAAAAAACTGAGTTTTTTGCATATGTTATTCTTGAAAACGAAGCGCAAATCAACAAAAACAATTATGGAACAATGTTTTCATCTCAAAACACGTCAGTTTGCCAAAAATTAGCTTGATCCTGTAAAAAATGAAAATTGGCCCAAAAAGCGATATATGCCCTTCTGTGCAAAATTTTTAAATTATAGATTTAATTGGTGTATGGAACATACAAAAGGAATTCTACTCAATACGTTCACTTCAATGTCACAGTTTCATGAACGTCTAAGAAAGCTTCCTGCAAGAGCCATCCACTTGCTTTTGATTGTCTCTTAAACAATCAGAATCAAGTGGGCTAGGAATTCAGCTTGCATATCCTACAAGCGTGCCATCTGAGTGTTTGAATGTGGAATATGAAGTTATCGCAAAACAGGCCAAAAACTATTTTTAATTTTCTTTCCTGAGGGGGACCGTGCACCCTTTGCATTCTTACTTATCCTTCCATTTGCTTTCAGTCTCAAGAGAAAATAGATAGTTTGTGGACAGATGAAAACCACTCCCTTTAACCCCAAAGATATCCTCACCTCACAGTATGGCTCTATATCCTTAATTTCTTTTGAGTCCAAAATTTTTAGATCCTTTACTCCATTTTCCAGGCCACGTTGATATAATTTCTCAAGCTGAGGTAACTCTTTCTTTTCTACAGCCACTATAATCTAGGAAAGTAAAAAGTGAATAAGGGCACTCAGGGCACCAGTTTGAACAATAAATTGTCCCCTTCAGATTTATACCACAACAGCCTAGCTTGGCTGGTCAAGTGCCTGATTTCAAAGCAAGAGAGTGTGGGTTCAAACCCTGGCCACGCTGCAAATCAAACAAGGGACTTAACATTAAGAATACAGTGAAAGCTTTATCAGGCAATCAGACCTTCGCTAGTGTCAGCCTAATAAGGGTGTCTGCCTAACACTGGTTAATATACAAAGAAAAGTTCAAGACTTGCTTAGGAGGAATGCTGCCCACTTTATATGAGTTAATTTATCCAGCTTTATTTCACAGTTAGGCCTACCACATCCACACTAATCTGTCAAGAAAACAGAGCTTTTTGAAAACGCTTTTCAAACCACAGAAATAGACCATTTCTGATAATTATATTAAAATTCTAAGATGGCTCCGAGGCTTGGGGGAATAAAACAAAAGAATAAACAATTATTGGATGAGGTTTTTGTGATATCCAGAATAATCAAGGTCGAGGTAAGAGTTATCAGCCGAAGCCGAAGGCTGAGGCTGATAACCCTTACCGAGACCTTGATTATTCTGGATATCACAAAAACCGAATCTAATAATTGTTTTATTATACATTGAACGAACGCAAAAACTTGGAAGTCATGTTTCTGCTTCTTCACTGACGGCAAGCAACACGAATCGCGCGAAGTTGACATGATTACCCTTGGAAATCATGCATTGCGCGCGCAACCTACAGATAATTATTCACTAATCTGTAGGTACAGATTAGTGAATAATCTGTAGGTTGCGCTGTTCCCCAGAATTAACAGTAGGCTTTTAGCCAATGAGAAGACAGATGGTAACTACAATGTATAATAAATTTCATTATTCATCCCTCAACCTCTATGTGATTTCTTTATTTGTTTTATTCCCCCAAGCCTCGGAGCCAAATGAGAATTTTAATATATCGGAATGGTCTATTTGAAAACGATGGCTTTCATTTTAGCATGGAAAGAAAACTTTTCAAAACAGAGCCTTTCGAAAACAATTATGTCATGATAATTATGTAATGTCCCTGCCTGAGTCTTTTTCAAACACAAATTCAAAATAAATTGCAGACAAAAATTTCTCGGGCATAATGTGAACAAGAAAAAAAATCATATGTTTAAGGGTGAAAATACCATTTTCAAATTTCCCCAGCATAATTCAAAAAGTTTTGCCTGCCTGTACTGTGAAAACCAGTTGCCATTCTGCTGAAAATGTTAATGAAACCCCGGAGAGTTATTAAACGAATGTAAGTATGGGATGCCAAAGAATTCAGAGCACTGTTTGAAAACAGTACTTGAATGGACAAGATAATGTCCATTATCAAGCATTTTATATTATTATTTTAATTAACAATATTTTCAAAGAAGGAACATTAAAGACAATAATTCTATTTTTAAATGTGGAATTAATGTTGATTACTTATGGCATACTTTTCCACACTTCTTGTAAGGGATATTCTTTTCATCGCAGTATTTATAAGTCAGATCCAATCCCTCCACACATAACTTGGCCTTCAGGGAGCCCGGGGTATAGTAGATACCACAGTGAATGACTCCACTGTTTTTGCCAGACTGGTGCAAAGCTAACGAACAAAAGAATAAATTCAAAAACAAATTATTAAACAAATGTGAATTAAAAATTAAGTTTATGAAATGGTACAACATAGCCTGAGTAAAATTAAGCTGAAGGTTTCCTTTTACATGCCCTAATAGCCCCCTCAAAAATTGAAAAATCTAGAATCGTGAAAGATTCAACAGAGCATGAGTCACAACAAGTCCCCAATGACTGCAAGTGCTTGTAAATATGTGAAGTTAAGCCAAAACATGGGCAGTCGGATAGCTAGCCTAGAAGCCCATACATATGGGCCAGTAAATTTCATGATCCCCTTTCTTGGTCCTTGTGCATCCTGATACCGACCTTACACATCTCATCAAACATCCAACATCCCTCTGTACTGTAAGAAAGTTTCAGGTTGTTAACAAAGCTATCCAGAGTTCAAGTTCATCAGCTTTCATTATCCAACTTTAATTTGTTTGTGATAATATTATAATGCCCTTTCAATACAGCGATGATAATACAGGTACATTTAATCGATTATTTAATTGACTATTTCATGGATGTAATCCAAATTAAATGCCGCCTGTTGGTAGAGCGCCAGTCTGCTGTGTGGGAGGTTGAGGGTTCAAGCCCCACACAGGACCAACACTCAGGGTCTTAAAATAACTGAGCAGAATGTGCTGCCTTTGTAATTTCATCTGCAAATGGTTAGACATTCAAGTCTTCTCAGATAAGGACTATAAACCGTAGGCCCCCGTCTGTTACACGGTTAGCAGGGGATGGTCAAGAACCCACACACTTATCAAAAAGAGTAGGGTACGTAGTTCCCGGTGTTGTGGTCTGCTCTTGTCTCACCGGCGGGTTGGTGGTAATCACATAGGGTAAACCTCATTGCACCTTTCCCCCTTCGACAGAATTGTCCAAAAGAAAAATTACTATGAGGAGTTCTCAGAAATTAGATTAATACACAATGGCACATTGTCAATTCAGTCCTGTGTCCGCATAATAGAGGTTTTAACAATAGAAATTAGCCAAATACAATTCATTTTTGAGGCCATGTCTGCTTAATAGAGGTGTCCACTGAATAGCAGTTCATTATAACAGGAAAAATAAGACGTTAATTTTGGGACAAGGCTAAGTGTCTGCTTAATTGGGTGTCCGCTTAATAGAGATTTTACTGTAGTTTCAATTTTTTTGTAAAAATTATCAATTGAATATTACAGGATTTTATCACTGTAAAGCCTTCATGACAGTAATGTATTAGTGCTAAGTATTTTTTTATTATGTAACAGAAACAAAATTTGCCGGCTTAGGAGTGTTTTGTACTTGTGTTTGTCTTTCACTCACATAATTCATTCTCTTTCTCTACAACTGCAAACTTCAGTGTGGGATGTCTCTGGATAAGTTCTCTGGCTGTTCCAAGACCAACTATTCCTCCTCCAACTACAACCACATCATATGATGCTTGGGTAGCAAGCAATCTGTAAAGAGTTTGATGGCCACACACTTAAGCTTTATTTTGATAAAAGAAGAATTGAAGTGACCTTCACTTATTGATTGATCCAGAGTATACTTTTTTAATGCTAGTGCAAATACTTTGTCACTGAGCTGTAATTCTCTGAGAGCTGGACAACTGTGAGTCCTTTGCATACCCATTAAAGGATGAACATGCGATAATGAATGTAAGCTTTGGCCAGGGGAAGCAAGGCAACCTATTCCTATAATTTACTACATTTTACCTTTTTCACCTTCCTTTCACTACACTGTGGCACAACATACCACAGCATAATTAACACAGCATAGCACACTACGGCTAGCACAACTTAATTAGCACAACTTAGCACAACATAGCAGATCGTAGCACAACATGTATACAGAGCAGTGAAAGGAAAGTGGAAAGCATTCATGTCCTCAAGTGGAGAAATAAAAAATAAAAATACAAACATCTGCAGTTAGCTTGTGGAAATGGTAAGTATAACATGATCAAGTTTAAAAGTCTGCTGTCTCCCTTTTACAGTACTTAACACTAACCACTTTGTCATGGACTAATTATTTAACCAGCAGAATTACTGAAACTGACACTTTCTCATCACGGTTCATGTTTTTTTTTCAGCGAGAACCGCTAGATTCAGCGACCTTGTCATGGACTTACCAGCAATACTACTGGAAACTACACTTCCACATAAACGGTTAATGTTCAATTTATTTGATTAGTAAGCTTATTCATCTATTTTAATTTGAAGAACTTGAAGAGAAGTCCTGCTCTGAGCTACCTTAAACTTGGGTAGCCACACACTATAAAGGTTTGGTGCTGACAACAAATCAGAGACCCTAATCCAAAGTTGCCTTCATTTATATATGTTATTCCTCTAATGCAACACTCTATATAATTGTACTTTGATACGGAGTTAATTAAAGTGATCGCATGATACAATTCCTCAGTATTGCATTGCGCATCCATACTGCGCACGATTTTCGCGTCATTGGCGTGCTTTCATGAGCGCCTGCACGTACACAACGCTAAGCTAAGCTCGACAATAAAATAAATGCTCGTTTTCTCTCAAACGAGCATGGTGACCTATATTTTTTGCTACATAAATTTGGTGTAAAAATTATCCTCTTTAAGTTAAAAAATTAAGAAAAAAATTTGTTCGGAAGGAAAAAAAAAGAGCTTATAGCTAAAAGAGCGCACAATCCGTCACTCGAAGATGCAGATTATGACCTCTAAAACGACGATTGGCGGAACGTTTTGAGTTAGTGTCATTTAGAATTGTGTGATTTTTCCATAAATTGTAAATGACATTGTTCCAAGTGCCCGAGACTTTCTGCCTATCAAGATATTTTTCAAATATCTTTGCTTCCAGCTACCGCAAAATGTAACGTGAACTGATCAAATAACGCGAGTGATTAAGGCATAAATGGGGCAAGATTGGCCCATCATGTCTCTTAAGCGAGCCTGGTGACTCCCTTTTTTATTTCATTTTTGGAGTAAATAGACAAAGTTTCAAACAAATCTTGTGTTGGGTTCTATTTCGGAGGAATGGCCTAATACCTCTGATTGTGTTTACCTTCGGAATCGAGGTCTCAGAAGGGAAGTCGTCTTTTGAGTAATGTTTCCCCGCAAAAGGGTGCTTCCTTTTCCAAGCATGTTATCATCGAATTTGAGCCTTCTTTTATCCCGTACTTGCGAAAAGAGTCACATTTCTTGGGGATGTCTGGAGATTTGCTGGTTTGCCGGCTCTGTCAAATTGAGTCAGGCGCTTTAGTCGGGAGAAACTGGGTAAGACAATGGCCAGGACAAATCGCGTGCAAAAAGAAGTGGTCAAAAGTGATCTCTTCAACCCTGCTCCATACACTCTATAGTCCGTCCACAGACGTTTATTTTTTCACTGTGAGTTCTTTTTCTTTGAGAGCGCGAGCGATGAGATGGGAGAGCTAGCACGGGAGCGCTTTTCCGTCCTGCTAGCACGAACCGCGACTGCGCGAAAGCGCTCCCCCCCCCCCCCCTCCCTCACCTTGTCATGATCACCTCGGCACTTGCACTTGAATCGAGCAATATCTGAAAGGATCACAAAACAACAACCATTCCTTTTCATGTCACGCATGCGTGGGAGTATGCCGTCTCAGACTTATTTCAACTTCGAAAAGAAAGCAAACAAGTAGGAAAGAGGTTGTTCACAGCCCGATGCGGCCCGATGCAGCCCGATGCGGTGACGTTTTCCGTTTATATTGTTTGGCCCCCTCTTTTGAGTTTAAATAACCTCAAACTACGCAAAACATAAGCAGTGAAAAACATTTCTATACAAGAACAAGTTATACTTCGGTTACCTTTTAATCCTGGGTTTCCTTTAACCGGCTCCAGAAAACCCTGATTACAACAAGTTAACCAACCTCTTTCCCAGAGCCGTTTCCCTGGCTTGGGGGCGGGGCGGCAATAGGCCCCTTTTCCCGCCCCGCCCCAAAGCCAGGGAAACGGCTCTGGGAACGAGATCGTATGTATTTAGCACTGTTGTACTAATTGGGGACCAATAGAACATAAACTGTTAAGAATCCCAACTGATGGGAGGCTGACCAGTTGGCTATTTACACAACGCGGTCGAAAAGTTGAATTCGGGACTACCGAGAGTGGTAGGGTGAAGGATTTGAACCAGCGACCTCCAGATTTCAAATCCAGCGCTCTAAATAAACCACTCGGCCACGCCACCAGTCTTGAAACCCGCACCTAAGGGACCCGGTTATATGCTGCGCCGGAATTTTTCCATTTCAGAAAGCCTCTGAGAATTTTTTAACAATTTAACGGATCGAAAAATTGAAGGCTCGGGTCTATGGGCCTATAGGCTGGCAACGCGTCTGGTGTCCACTTTATACGATTCTAAATAAGTGCTACAAGAAACCTGAACAGCTCCTTTGTTATTTCATATCACTAGGAGAGGTATAGTCTGCATTTCCATTTGGTACAATTTTTTTTCACCGAGCAAAACTCAAGTCCTTTCTAAAATAGAATACAAATAAAAATCCAAGCCAAGGATTTTACTGGGAAGGCTATGAATTATTTCTGAGCAAAACACCTTTGATAAGCTCCTTGGGGATTCTACAGGAGAAGATAACACACAGCTACGGACAAACTTGGTAACCTGATGGCAGAAATATAATCCGAATGATAAGGCTGGAAAGGAAACAAATGCCATTTGATTACTACTGTTGGAGAACTCTTTCTCATGAAATAAGTTGTTGTATGGGAAAGCTATTCTTTAATAACTTTCCAACTGCCATAAAATCTGGCACTTTAACGTCTCAACATTAGCCAGGAGGGTTAATGCAGTTGTACGATTTTATCAAGCTCTGCAATTTCTGGCATCCATTTCGTTCGCAACTAGCGTTTATGATTTACACGACGACTTTACAGAGTTATAAGTAGGGCCTATGACATCATGCGTGTTCGGTTGAAGCATGCACACCACTAACATTGTTATTTTCTCGCCATTCAAAGACAACGCGTGTTAAGTCCTAATTCAACAACGATATGCAGGTATTGATGCAAGCCTCTCTTATTACAAAATTCCCTTTAATATGACTCGCAACAGTGTGTCTTCTTACTTACCGACACCATATTTACTCCGTCATTGAGACACTCTTTCCGGAGGGAAACAAAAAAAATAGTACATGCATTACATGAGCTGAAGAAATCCACTAATTCTCACCGCCTGTGTATGTAAAAGAAACTGGTTAACGACTTCCTTATCAGTCATTTAAAATATATTACATTTATCAGGTGTATGAAAGTCACTTGTTTCTCTACGTTTTAGACAGCTCAGGATACAAAATTTCGTAGTATTGTTTCAGTTTATTCCTCGGCCCCACCGCTAGCCTTTGAGTGATAAACACTGCTGAGGGTAAATAAAGGTACATTTATTTATTTATTTAGTATAAATCATGGTAAGTTGTCAATCCGTCCATACTCTGCTGAAATTCTCCTGCTGATAACTCTCTCAGAAATTATTCATTTTCTTTTAAAGAATAGACGAAAATCTTCAACCATGTATCAATGTACTGCAAAGGAGTAGAAATCGGGAAAGTCAAAACATAAAAAAAGGAAAATCTGTAAAGTTCGCCATACTTCCTGCAAACCTGGAAACTTAACCTGACCCTAACCCTAAGCAATGTTTTCGTTACATTTAAATTACCTCCTTAAAACCGGTTTGACCTGTCTCCTAGCAAGTTGTGTCGCTATATTGAATTATCAAATCCAACGGTTCTCAGAAACTCGTTTGGCCGGATTGACAGTGCTTTCTAATTGGTTCTCAGCGAAACCTTTCTTGTTTCTTTATATAAGCTATCATTGACCCGGATAGTTGGGTGGCACTTCCACTCCACTACAGCACACACATCTCTCTTAAACAACAACAGATGCATGTGTATATAATTAGTTATTCTCCCTCTGAAATTCACCCACATCATCAACAACAACAACAACAACAACATTTTATTGGTATTCCCACATAGAGATGGTATTACCTAAAATAGCAACTAATATAATACTAATCATTTTAAACTAAATAAGATTAAAAGTTTCCCTTATATTCAATGCTTCATAAACAAAGTAACCTAGTTTCTTACAGACGAAAGAATCAGAATTATTAAACAGGAATATAGTTTTTTCAGTATCGTTCAGAAGATTAAATGATGGATATTTAAGTACAATGTCACTTGTTATTTGTTGCCTAATAGTTCTATAACAATCACAATGAAATAGGAAATGATTTTCGTTCTCAATTTGGTTAGAGCGGCAGTGTTGACAAATCCTAAGACATTCAGGTAACTTAGGTACACAGTGTCGTCCAGATTCGATTCTAAGATTGTGATTGCCTGAGCGTAATTTAGCTACAGCTCGTCTATGCTTCAGGTTCTTTACTTGTTCTAAATAATGAGATTTGCTTACATCTGTTTTAAATATAGAGTAGAAACATAACTTCTTATTAGAACGGATTAACTCGAGCTGATGTCTTTTTAGATTGTTTGAGATGTGATGCTTTATTTTTTGTAAATTATTTTTAATTGTTGGTATATCATTAGTTTGCATGATTGTTTTGTTGTACATTTGATGCTGAATGTCTATATAATTATGTATAATTTCATTAACCGTTAACATAAAAGATGTTTTTGCTTCGGTTGCTAATTGACTGGAATGATTAAGCATTGTTTGGCTTTTCTTTCTTCTGGAAGAGATTCAAGATGTATCCAAAATTTAATTATTCTTAATAAGATATTCAACTTTAGAGAAAGTCGTCCAGTTTCATTACGAGCTACCACATTAGGTGCTCTTTTATTAAGGCCAAGAAAATATTTGTAGAATTGTATGTGTAGCCTTTCTACTGGGTCTTTTTCCCATTTTTTGATGTTCATGTTATCATAAGCTCCCCAAATTTCAGACCCGTATAAAAGAATGGGAAGAAATAAAGTATCAAATAGTTTATTACATGTATTGATAGGTAGTTTATTAAAGTCAAGATAACGTTTAGAAGCAAATATTGATCTTCTGGCTTTTTCAACCAAAACTTTTTTGGAATTAGCAAAACTACCATTTGTGCTGAAATTAATGCCAAGGTAACTGTACTGTGAGGCCTTATCAATTGGAATTCCATTTAAAAGGAAAGAGAATTTATCACGTGTTGATTTGCGATTTTGTTTTTGAAAAATTAGTGTTTTTGTCTTTTTAAGACAAAAACACATATACCTACACGGCTTGCATCTCATTAAACCAGTTCTGCTATCTTTAACTCATTAACTAACTCAAGGCAAATGACTTCATGAATAAACTGGTCAAGTTATCTGACATATACTACTCTCACATATCTTAAATACCCATTTAATTTAATCAACCAATTGTTTGACTACTTTTAATTTCAAATTTAAAGTCTGTTTCAGACACTCCTCGTACAAGGGGGTAGCTGGTGATATTGCTTTGTTTCAGTGGTGTAGCTTCTAAGGAAGGTGGCGAAAATGGCCTCCCCCTCCTCCCCTTTGGATCTATGGCTCGGCTGCCAAAACAAGGGGCCGCCAACTATGCAGGATATCACTCACTCACTCACTAATAACAAGGTGACCCTAAGGCGGGGTTCCACTGTCATAAATAAACTGGAACAATTTGATCGCCTTCCCATATCATGCTGAGCTAAACTCATCTTGCGGAGTTCAAAGGGTAGCGTACGCGCGCGGAAGGGGGTGGGGGGTATAACACGAAGAGGTACCCAGCTGCTGTTGGCGCATCTCTTTCCTTTTAAAGCCTTCTGTTTCTCAGTCGTCTGACTTTGTTAAACGCTCGTACAATCAAAGCCGGACTGAAGGGCACACTCCAGACACGATGTAAATACCTTTTGGTTAAGATAACTTTTAATCTATACAACCTATGTACAACAGTGACAAATATATTATAAATTTTGAGGCAACTAATTACAAACTTTAAAGCGAACTGGCGTTATCACAGTCAAACCAAGTGAAGCGTACCCCTGAAGATTACATTAGTGAATTGATTATTGAACACGGCACGCTAGTTTTTTCAAGACTGCAATAATGAATTGATTATTCGAATATTGAACCCGGTACTCGCATTCTAAGAATACGGCTAACGGGTTTAATGTTCAAAAAATTCAATTAAACATTGATTTTTGAAATGACTAGCGAGCTCAACTTTCAAATAATCAACTCATTATTGCATTCTTCAAATGACTGGTGGGTTCAATATTCAAATAATCAATTCATTAATGTAATCTTGAGGGGTACGCTTCACTTGGTTTGAATGTAAATCGCACAGAATTGGAATGGATATTGGAAATGTTTTGAATGATTTTGTTAGTAATCCCAACAATACTAACATTGGAATTGAAACACGTCACCTTTCAAAACTTTTCTCATGATAAACAAACAAAAACTTTACCAGGTACAAAATTACATTCCGATCGTCGGAATATTTCAAAAGTTCGCAATATTTCTCACATTTCCACAAAACCAGTATTTGACAACTCCCATTATATTATGATCGGGCTTTTTTAAATAAAAATGGCCAGTAAAAAAAACGTATATTTAAGAAAGATGTCCAAGGTTAAGATATTTCAGAGTTTCCACAGCCGCTATCTGGGCCTCGTGCAAACACTCAAAGTATTTCAGATTCTGTAACACCCTTCATTCCCGAAGAGCACAAAATTACATCACTCGCTGAACTTTGACCTCATTGAAACTTGTTTTAGCCAGTCAGATATGGTATGTTTTCTTTTCAGCCAATAGCTCCTAAACCAACGCGCGTGTTTTTCGATTTCCTCCGCACTTGGTACATTGGCACCATTGTTTTCCCGCGCATAATAACGGTCACACGTTTTCCCACGCTTTCTGCGCCAAAGCATGTCACTGGTTACCCGCAGTTGCTTCACTTTCATTGGTTTATAGCGCGTTTTCCCTACAGGGACTTGCTCAATAAGAGTGAAAGTTAGGTAAGCCCAAAGCCTTTGCAATTTTCAATCGCGACAATGAGCCGCTCCTTCAGCTTCTCCGTGTTACTGTACTCTGGTAACAGAAGCCTGTTAAAACAGGTTAAAGCTGTCGGAAGCCTGTCGGAGTCTTCGCCATGGCGCTGAACGATAAACGTCAGATGCACCAGGCCCTTGAGAGGCACTCTGTCACTGCCCGTGACAAACATGAGGAACGCTTTCTTCTGTTCCACGGTCATTTCATTGACCACCCTCCAGAGCATGATGATGGTGGGATGGGTGTGGCTGTACCCTTCGTCGTAGGTAGCCGCGACTTCAAGCTCGTAGAAATCGATCACCGGGCAGCCGCAGATCAGAAGCTCCAGCTCGTCGGGGCGGAACAGGGTCAGCACTTGACCTCCACAGACCTGACATGAGAGAGAGACTAGTTGACCACAGGGGACTACTTTTAAATCTTTCTCTTCGCCGCGATTCACCATCTAAATCGTCCCCTACTTTCTCTGTCCGACCTCGTAGCTCAGTCGGCAGAGTAACGGTAGATCTAATCCGGAGGTCGTGGGTTCGATTCCCACCGAGGTCAAAAGATTTTTTCTTTACTTCGTGTGGTTCCCTGATTCCCTTTACTAGCCCAGTGGGTTATTCACGGGTTTATTTAGCACTTAAATTTACACTTCAGAGTTAATTCTCTGTGTCACCATTTGAAATAATACGCCCTCCTTTAACAGCATAATAAAGGGTAGGATATGAAAGTACTGTTCAGTAGCTTTTATTTCAATAGACACTATGGTTTCATCCACACAGTTTAATAAGAACCATCTTGTACAACATGTTAAACAGTGCCACCTGAAAGTACTGCTCAATAGCTTTCATTTGAATGGTCACACACTAGAGTTTCATCCACAGACTTAAAAGTTAGAACCACCTTGTACAGCATAGTAAACAATACCACATGAAAGTACTGCTCAATAGCTCTCATTTGAATGGTCACACACAATGGGATTTCATCCACAGACTTAGAGGTTAGAACCACCTTGTACAACATATTAAACAGTACCGTGTAAAAGTACTGCTCAATATAGCTTTCATTTCATTTGAATGGCCACACACAGATCTCGAAGTTGAAAATACCTTGCACAGCTTAAACAAAGAGTGACAAATCAGCATAGAGTGATATGAACTCTTTTGACCGTTTAGTAAATGTTCAGTGGAAATAATTTCCATAAAATTTACTTGGAAAATGTTCACACTAACCTTGTGAAAGCCCCGTGAAAATGCTTGGAACTGTCGTTCAACAGATTTAACGAGGAGATGATTGACATACAGTGAAACAAACCGCTCTCTGTTGTCATTTGTCACAGAAATGTTCTCGCCATTTGGGAGCAGTTCTACACTCTGAAGGTGACCAAACTCACTTGAAGAAACCTAAACATACAAAATAATTCAAAAAGTATTTTTATTTAGCCCCTTACGCTTTCATTAGCTAGGCTACCTGTGTTGTTATAGTCTACAGTGACACCTTTCGGCCAATGCACTCCCAACAATGCTACATGTCTGTCTTTGAGTAGCGTAACTAAAAGAACAGTTTACTTTCTGATCTGTCTGTAACATAGATAGCTATTGTTTATCGTTTCCTTAAGAAATAATAACATGTTCGCTTACTGTTTTGGAGTGCAAATTTTGTCTAACAAAAGTGGCCGGTGCTTTTAACGCAAGTAGCCGGCGAAAACGCCAGCTGCCGGCGCTTTTGGAAAGCACTGGAGAGGCCCTGTGAGAGTAAAGTGCCTTGCCCAGGAACACAACACAATGTCCTCGACCAGGGCTTGAACCAAATTGAACCCCAAATTGAACGACAAGCACAGGACAGAGAACAGTGGAAGAAAACTGACCTATGCTCCATCTAGGAGCCAAGGGTTTATATAGGGCTTGAACCCGGAACACTCGATCCAGAGATGAACGCACTTACCGCGCCTACCACTTAATTCACAAGCATTACCTGAAATGTGTAGCAAAATGTGTCTTCCACATCACCCTCGAATTCCAGTAACTCCTGCAGGCTCTTGGCCAGGGAAGGCTGAATGGACATCAAATCCTGAAAGCCAAGCTTCTCTCCCTGAAGCTTCTTGTAAATCACAAGTGGAAAATGGATGTCTAATATGATGCCATTGTAGATTGCTAATCCAAGAAGAATCCCAACCAGTTCGAATTCCTTCTCAGATTCAAGAGAAGAGCTGTTGAACCACACACAGCGACTTTCTTCAATGTAGGTGAACATTCCATAACCTGAGAAAGGAGAGAAATAGAATAAAATATGATCAATGAACGACTTGTAAAAACTACTATTCAAAGAAAAACTAGCATTTCTTGCTCATTAGGGAAGAAAAACAACTACAATCAATCATTCAGTCAGTGTCATTAACTCAGTGTGAGACGGTCAGTCAGTCTCTATGTCGGTAGTTTTCAAATTACAGGTCGGTCGGTCATTCGGTTAGTCAGTCAGTCAGCCAATCAATCAGCCAGTCACTCAGTCTGTCTATCTGTCTGTGTCTTGAGAGGGAATCTAGTCCTGGAATTTAATTTAATTATTTGACTTAATATCCCAACCTCTCATCAAGCAAATAGTGTTTTTTAAAGAAGTATACATGTAGAAGATGAAAATTAAGGTCTAGCCATCAGGAAATAACAGGGTTCAAGCACATTCTCCTAATCTATATCATAATCATTAGGTACATGTAAGGCAAAACAAAGTATATTACCAGGATCAAAGACAGCTTCAACAATCATGTGGAAGAATTCTTTTTGCAGTCCGCCCATGTCTAACCCCTGTTCCCCTCCACCGACATACTTTATCTTCAGTGGTTTCTTCAGGTCAAACTCCTGCAGATTGAGGGAAAAAAAACCAGGTAACTTCCTAATGATCATTCACTTGCAGGCTGGAAAAAGGCGCGTCGTGACATGTGAAAATGTGGGCCTAAGTTGGTAACAAAAAAAATAAGCAATCTTCTGATCCAAGACAATTAATCATTGATCAATGCAGTGACCTCTAGCGAGCTAAAGTCAAATGCATAAACCTTGAGGTAGATCTGGTTTAAGGTATCCTCAATAAGTTGATCTCGGCGAACTTCTAAGACGAGAAAAGGGCACATAGCAGACTTCACAGCATCTCCCAACTCATCTGCCTTGCTCTGAATTTCTTCCTGAACTCTCTGAGCTTGCTGAACACGTGCCTGGTGGACAATAGCATTTTGGTACTCCACTCTCATTTGTGACACAGCATCTATCTTCAGTACTCGCACCTGTGAAGGCAAAATGAGGTCTTGGTCAGTTTTAGTTCGCTTGGTAATACAAAAGTAAAGTCTGCGTACGAGTCAAGTGGCCCATCAGGCCAGTGTTTATCTGTAGTTTCTGTAGCATGAAGTGACGAGGAGTATTTCTATCCCCCACTTAATAGGATGCTAGAGAGAGGGAGACCAGAGAGAGGCAACGTGAGAGTAAAGTGTCTTGCCCAAGAACACAACACAATGTCCCCAGATAGGGTGCGGACCCAGACCGCTCAATGCAGAGGTGAGCACACTAATCATGAGGCCACTGCCATAAAGGAGCATAAAATTTAAATTTATGGTTACAGTAAGGAAGAGAATAAAGACTGTCAACGTTACTGTCTGACATTATTACCACCATACAGTATCTTGTGCCTTATGGATTGAAGCTCAAGACTGTTGTGCTGCACCTCCTCTGAATGGTTTAGCTTACCTTTGAAGTTGGATTGAGCAGAAATGGAAAATCAAGAAGAGATAACTTCTGATCACTTTGCAGTCTGAAAAGAATAGAGCGAAATGCTTATTCTGAAGTTTGTATAAAGTGTGTGAGCTTAAATGGATTTCCAATGTCACATTAATATGCACATCAACAGGCATGCATAAAACAACATAGAGCAATGTTTTCTACTGACACAAGACATCTACATGGTTGCCAGACGTCAAAATTACCCAACTTTACTCTATAAAAATAGCACTTCCTCAACCCAGAAAATACAAAAATGTCAGATCTAGTAGCAGCTTCTAATGTGTACTTACAGTCGTCCTTTCTGGATAGGTTTTCTACAAATTTTGTTTCTTCATTAAGAAAAAATACAATTGAGCTCAACAGTGACCCCGAATGTTTCTTCCAGCCTTCAATTGCTTTAAATCAACCTTGTTAAATTATTTCAATTTTCCCTGACTTTTCTTCAAAAAGGCCTTTTTTCCTGCCTCAAAATAAAATTCCATGACTTTTCCCTGACCTTAAATAATTTTTTCCCTGACCATTTCCTGACCTGTGGCAACCCTGATCCACAGTACAATTGCCATTTAGTTTGCTTGAAATACAGTGTGCATTGAAGTAGTAGTCAATGGTAACAATACCTTTTAGTTTTATTTAAAGTTCCCCACATTTCGTATTCCTTCTTGAAATCTATTTTCAAAGAGAGATCTTCATTGTAGAACTCTGAAAGGGGGGCAAATTCTTCTTTGCTCCTCTCGTTGAGGTGATGGCAGGTGTCATAGAATATAGCTAGCGTTTTGCAAACTTCTAACAAGTGTGGCTTACTGCACTGGTCTGGTGAGACATGGCTGCTCAAGTACATCTGGAAAACCTGACAATTAAGGATGGAAAAGAAAACTAAAACTAAACTTAATTAATGTGTTGAAAAGATATTAGTCAATTAATTAAAACAAGGATGTAATGTATCAATATCAATTCATGATTCACTCTGGTGGGAATTTCATCTCCCAACCTGTGAATGTTTGAAACTGGCAGCAAGTTGCCGCAGTTTGATTGGTCATTTGAACTGGAAGCCATCTGAAGTTTCCAGAAAGAGGTCAAATAGTTGTCAAAAATTTATTGAGAACTTTCCTATGCGGCAATGGTAAGGATAGTACTGCAAGGCTTGCACGCTTGCAAATGCTCTCGAGCAATAAATTGGCAGGGAAAAACTTGGTCAACATCTATTGTATGGATCTCAAACTTGATGATTAAGACAGGATAGATTTTATCAGGTTTCACAAAGTTAAGCAAAAATAAAAACACCATTGACCATACCTCAATCAGGTGCTTGAAGGAATCCACATCATAAGATGAAAAAATATTAATCAAGGCTTGCCTTGTGTCTATTGGTAGTTTGCTCAACACCAAGCACAGTTTCCACAGAAGTGTCTGTGCCTCTTGAACGAGAGGGTTCTCTATCAGTATTATCAGCTGCGCAACCTCATCAGGGTTTATGATCAGGGAACTTAGCGCAGTGAGATGAATCTCTAAAGCATTTAGTAGTGGCAACACAAAGGTATTTTGGGGTTCCAAGCTTAAAAGAAGCTTGTATGCTTCTCTCACAGCAGGAATGTCCAGGGAATCATGGTATTCCCCTTTAGCTGTCCTAAAACTGTCATTCAGTGCTTCAGATGACGTGAATACTGTCCTGATGGTGTTAATGAGAAAAGCAGCATCTTTACAATGATTGTAATTTTGAATGGAAGACTCCAGCATTGGTAACGTGAGATGAGTCAAAGAGAATTCCTGAATGTGACCTGATGACATTTCAAGGGCGCACTCTTTCTCAAATTCTTCCAGGTCAACAATGTCATTTAATGAGCTGTTTGAGCCGAACAGTTCTGCTGGCATTCCAGGAAGAGCATGGTCATTCATTAGATTGCCAGACAAATTTACCTTGGAAAATCCAGTATCAAGTGTGAAAACATGTTTTTTTGGCTCCTCTCTGACTTCAGATGCTTGCGGCAAATTCAGTCCTATTGTACCACTGCCATCAGCCACAAGACATTTGCCATCACTACCAGCAACAGGTGTCAACTTCTCTATACCATCCTCCAATTCAATTTTGGAATTACTCTTACTTGAAGATCCAGTCACATGATTTTCAAATGTTCTGTTGGGCTCAGTCAGTTGGGTCGGCAGACTCAAATTTTTCTCAGAATTTCTCCTCTGAGTTTGGGAATAGGGTTGGAAAAGTGTTTTAAATGGTGTAGTTGAAAACAAACAGTATAGAAATGGTCTTGGCTTGTTTGGTTCTCCATCAAATAGTTTTGGTGGTAAAGGTGCCGTTTTTTGGTTCTTAGAAATACATACATACTGTTTACTTCGAGTAGCTAATTCAATGCTCGTGATTCCAGCCACACCAGGAGAGAATCTGACTCCTCCTTTGCTGGAAAAACAAAACTTATTTTGACAGTTCTGGTTGCCACAACCCTTTGTAAGCTGCTGGAAATAGCATTTCACCAGATCTTCAAAATGGCTCTTCACTTCCGCGAAGGACGAATTAGGTTGATCGTAGCTCCGTGGCGGCATAGCTTCCTTCAGCGAAAGATTCGAGTCTGAAATGGCAGCAAGATTGCTAGCGCTCAAAGTCTTTGCGCTGGCCTTCAAAGTCTGCACGTTAATCTGAGCGAGGCTGGAATATTTCCTGGAGCTCTCCAAGTTCAAGCTCGCAAGCGAACCGCTAAGCACATTTTTTCGAAGCTTCGGTTGGCTTGAATGTTTCTTTAGTTTGTTAAACTTTGTTATGGAGTCTCCAGATTGTAGTGAGTGTCTTTTCGAATGTGCCATCGGAATTTTCGGCGGTCTGCCAGGTACTACAGCATGACTGCTCAAAACTTCGTCCATTTCAACTCCACTCTTCTCCTTTGCTCTCACAAAACGACAGCAGGAATATTCTTGAATAACAAAAACAGAAACGAGATCGGTTCCTTTTGAACTATACCCACAAATCGTACATTTTTACACTCTCCGAGAGAATTTACGTTATTTTTCTGTCACTCATTCCAGAACAAAAACGCCGCCATTTTCGTTACCGTGACGACTGTAACAATGGTCAGAGGCTTCCTTCAAAGTGTTGTCACCAAATATGGTAATGTAGTGTTCCTTGGCGATTTCACTTCCTCCCGGTAAAATGGCCAAAGCGGTAAGTGACAGACTTTGATTATTTTATTGATATCTGTAGCGTTATTGCTCAAATTTTAGACTAAAAATTAGTTCTCAAGGAAAATTCTTCAATGGAATTTCCCTTAGAAAGTGAATTTTTGCCGTCACAATATTTCTCAGAGCAATAACTTGATATGACCTCCTGCTTTCAGGTATAGACTTGCTGCTGTACACGTAATAAGATTTAAACTTATTTGAATATGAATTGAAGGTCTGCCGATTTAGTGGCATTAGATGATCATTTCTAATTTTAGCTATAGACTGTTCACTCCCCGTTCATTCCCCGAATTACACGAAAAGTACATGTTAGCAAGGAAATTATCCTTTACCGGAAATGGTCTAATGGAGAGCGGGTCATTGATTTTAGTTGCTGAGATAATATTTGTTTTGATGTGGCAATAAAAAGCTTTAAACGTTCAAGTCGTCTTCAGGTCGACTAAGTTTCTTAACTTCAGCAAAATTATTCAAGCTAGGCATGCAGATAAAGTGTTTTGTGTACATAATATCCAATAACGTGTGATCCTTAGCATAATGGTAGGATAAAGGGGGCAAGTGTCTAAAGAAACTTCGTTGGAGCGAATCGATTCGCTCCGACGAAGGGCTAACGCTCGAAACGTCAGCTTCCGAATCTCTTTATAATGGTAGGATGCTTGACTTGACTGGTCTTGGTTTGAGCCCTGGCTGGGTGTTCTTGAGTAAGATGTTGCCTTGCAAATGCTTCTCTCATGTATTTCCCTGAGGTCTATACACGTAAATCAGTACATACCAAAAAGGTTAATGCTTGGGTAACCCTGAAATGGACTAGTATCACATGCAGGGCAAGTACGCTTTAAGCCAGGGTGTTCAAAGTTTGCTATAGATTCAGCTAAAGGGAACAATTTGTACGGCAATATGATAAAATATTCTCTGAAAAGTGGGTGTCCACAGGACATTTGAACACCCATCTCTGATTATGATCTGGCTAAAAACCTGAGGAAGATGGAGAAATGGATCTTCTTGTCCCAAGATCCTGTGGTATTGGACATTTTAGCCCCAAAATTCATACTTAAACTGTTTTTTTTATTCCTAAAACAAATATTTTGAGATAAACTTGAACAAAGCTCAAGTTGTACTGAGGCCACTGACCCAAGCTTCTCACTAACAGGACCTCATCTGAGTTTTCATAACATGAAATAAGAACAACTATTGCTGCTCCCCCTTGATTGGTTGTGGGTACATTATTATTGTACATTACTCCTCAGAATTGTTGCCTGAATATATGTTTCTTTAACAGTTAGCCCATCCTTGTCTATAACTTTAGGAGAAAAACAAATTACAGCAAGAGTAGATCATGCCTTGACCAAGAATATAAGAAGGTGAACCCAGCTAGTGTTCATAGCCAGGTAGCTTGATGTAGGGTTCAATATGCTAGATATTTAGCTGCTGTTTCTTCCACTACTGGTGATGAACAGTATCTAGATATTTGAAGTACTAAAATGTTAATTTTTTTTAATAGAATGAAGAGGATACTGTACCCATGTTTGACAGAGAACTTTTAAGAGATATTGATCTTGGCAAAGGAGAGTGCAGATTGCACGAATGTGGTTTATCTGTGGATAATCCTGGTGACAATTTGATGTTGAGGCCATTATGTACTGATGATTATGACAAAGGTAAATTTGACGTTATTCAGTTCACAAAACAAGCTCCGCGGTGATGGTCTTTTTAAAATTGAATAGTATTTCAGACAATTTACCTTCACTTATTGTAGTATATTAACTTTATAAACTCAGACATGTTGTTTCATATTCTGCAGGTTTTTTGCAACTTTTAAGTCTACTTACCAAGGTTGGAGATGTAACAAGAGAGATGTTCTTAAGTATGCATAATTTTACTTAATTAGTTCATATTTTCCTGCCATTTAAAACATGTTCACTTTGTAATTGTCAGACTCTCAGAATTGCCACACTGTAAGGTGGAAGTCTAATTTTGCTTTTATTGTCAATGAAATTTCAGAGCTTGTGTACCCCTACTATACTGCATTTACATTTAGATTTTTGTCATGTAGAAAACTTTATAATCTTTGACCTCTCCATGCCTTACTAATAAAATCCAAGCTTGGGAATCTTAGCTTGTGTAAAACCAATAGATACAGCTGTAAACTTTGATGCCTTAACAGACCCTTCTTTGTGCAGGTCTCATTTACCAAATTGGTGTTGTTTGGATTTCTCTTCAGAGCGCTTCTATGCCATGACATCTTGTCCTGGTACATATTATCTTATTGTCGTGGAGGACACAGAGTTAGCAAAGATAGTGGCCAGTGGAACATTGGTTGTAGAACAGAAATACATCCATGAAATTGCTGTGGTATGTATCCAGTATGTAGCTCTCCTATTATAAAATTCTCTGTCTATATAATATCAATGGGCATCCGTCAGTCTCGAGAGACTATGGATACACGCTCTGGGTGGTAGTTAAGGTTCTAGTACAGTGTTGGATGTTACTGGTCAGGCTGATTTGGGAGTGTCAGTCTCTCTGACACTCTGTGCATGTGTACATTATAGTCTGATGCTGGTCTGTCTCCTTGGATTTGGGCATTCCGTCTCTGTCTCTTTGTCTCTTTGTGACCATTTTGTTCAACTAATGTACGGTAGGGTACATTTTGTGTGAGAGGAGGTTTTAAAATAACTGGATGGTTAGATCTATATGTGCAAGAGGCTATATAATATTATGTCAATAGACCATTTTCGTATTCTAGGACTGGAACTAGCTTGCAATGGAGGCTCATGCGAGGGAATATCATTAAGAGGGAGATAAATGTCATGTGCATTTGAAGAGACTCTCCGCATTGACCTCAGTTACAAGCTAGTTCCAGTCCAGAAATGGTCAGACTATTGATATGAGTGGTTACTCTTGCTACATGTAGATTTTTCATCACATCAGGTTTACATGAGAAATATGTACAGTAGAAAATGGTAAGGAACTTTGTTGTGAAAGCCACTTAAGGGAGCATTTGACAGTCATTTGAGCCTTCTGTCCAAGATAACTTTTGAGTTCTATCTACAAACCCACTAATCTATGACAGGGATGGGAGAGGGTGAAACACTAAAAAATGCTCTTTCCCGAGAACAGCGCAATTTTGCCAGGAATTTATTAAATAATTAAATTACAGCCCAAAAATGCAGGGGACTTAAAAAATATTTTCTGGGAAACTGTGGATGACATAAGAGTACATTACAAGCCATGTTGGGGACATTGTACCTAATTTTGTAAACATTGTATAATTTTTAGGATGACCTTCATTAACTTTTTTTGTGTGCATGGACTTAGACATAGTGGAGGTCCAAACACACACAAAAAAACTGGTGTTTATGAGAGCTTCCACCCCTATAGCTTTATGTAAATACAAAAATGTATGTGAGTCTTTTATTTTTACTTAATATACAGTGGGTCTGTATTGTTTATTATTTCATTCAGCGTGGCAGAATTGAAGACATAGTTGTGGATGATAGTTGCAGAGGGAAAAAAATTGGAAAACTGTAAGTAAATAAATTATTATTAATATCTACCTGAAGAAATGAATTTTTCCCTGTTAAATTTGTGTTTGTTTCAAACATTTAAAACTGTTTGGCCAATTGTCTTTCAGGGTTGTTGAAACACTGATTTTACTGGGCGAGAAACTTGGATGTTACAAGATCAGTTTGGAATGTAAAGATCCATTGCTGTCCTACTACACACAGTTCGGTTTCAAGCATGAAGAAGGACAGAATTATCTTTGTAAAAGATTCTATCACTGAGAATTCAGTGCATGTTAATATCCTTCTTGGGTTTTCTAGAAAAAATTCTCATCTTCCCTTGCGATCATATGATTTGTCAACCCAGCTCCTCCTGGATTTTTAGAGACTTTGACTTCTCCTCCTGTGAGATTTTCCCACACACCATTAATAATAATCGTTGGTGGCGTGCGGATTTTTTCTGTAATGACCCAATTAGAACTCCAATTGCAATCGTTCAGAATCAAATGTATAGCATACATTTATACATACTTACAGTGTCAAGTGGTAAAAATATTAATAGTGTGTCTTGGTGATACAACGGAATCCTGATTTCTTGAGCCATTAATTTTTCAAACTTTAACTCAAACCAAAATTTGTTTACCATTGCTTTTTTTTACCGTTGTTCTGCCCCTAACATCTCAAAATCCAGATTACTCAAAGCCAATTTCCTTTCCCTGAGTGGCTTAAGAAATATTCGAGATCTAATATATGTTCACAACTCATTCATAGGTATTATAATTATTTCAAATCATTAATATTCCAGAGAGATATAGGGGGTGGGTGGAGCTTCTAGAAGTGGGTTTCATTGACGCAATGATACATTGTCCCATCTGTGAGAGACAAGTTGGTGGTGACCAGCGTCCTTGACTAACATACTGGTAACTACAAAATTAAGATACTAATTCTTAAAATTTTATGCCCTTCTTTTTTTTTCACAAAAAATCGTTTGAACTATTATGTTAGTACATCAAAGAATGAAGAACAGGATGAATTTAGGGAGTTATTATTTCCTCGTCTGATACTGGTAATTGGGGACTGACTGAAATATGAAAAATAACAAACAAAAATAATCACACTTGAACCAAGATATCTGGTATTTTTTTAAGGTACAAGGGGTTAACTTGATATGATTCATTAAAAAAAAATATATATATATATCAATTCTCTCGAAATTTATTCCCAAATGGAATGCAACATAAAAAGGGTATTATTTTAAATGCAAAAAAGATGTCTTAAAAATGATTTTCAAAAACAGAATTAGTGATAGCAGATAC
>OZ026600.1:905700-943200 GCA_964020085.1 Micromussa lordhowensis | reverse complement strand
GCTACAATGTAGCGTGGTCGTATCCGGGACCGTTTGGTCCCAGACCGCCGCAATGTTAGTGTCACGCACGGTCACGCGCAATGTGGCCGTGACATTCCCGGCTCCTAAACGTCCAGGGGCGTTTACTTCTTCTCCTGACCTCCTTCCTGTTCCTCTTTGGGCAGGATCAAGACAAGCTTGTTGATTGGTCTTCTAAGCGTGGTTTCTCGCGTTTTGACAACAACAGATCTGACAAGCCCTTCGGCATCCTGCTCTACTTGCACAACAAGGGCCAACGACCAGGCATTACGTGGGACATTCTCTTCCCGGATTATCACGATATCTCCTTCGATCAGGTTTCGCTGGGGATGTTGCCATTTACGCCTTTCCTGCATCACAACGAGGTACTCTCTCTTCCATCGAGACCAAAAGAGATTTGCCAAATATTGCACTCTTCGCCATCGACGGCGCATGTATACATCGTTCTTCTGAAACTCTCCTGGGGGTGGCAGTATCACAGTTGACTTGGTCGTCAGGATATGGTTGGGAGTAAGTGGTTCAAGGTCGCCCGGTTCTCCAGACACTGTCGTCAAGGGTCTAGAGTTGATAACAGCCTCAACTTCACACATGAGGGTGCGGAATGATTCTTCGTCCAAGCAATGACCGTACTCATCCATTAGGCCAGCAAGAATCTTCCTTGTAGTCTTGATCTGACGCTCCCACACGCCACCCATATGACTGGCAGCGGGTGGGTTGAAGGTCCAATCAATGTTCTCTCTCTGTAGCTTGGCTCGGATTTCTTCATGATCCATCTCTTGTATAGCTTGGAGTAGTTCATTGTGTGCGCCAACAAAATTTGTGCCGTTGTCGCTTCTCATTTCTCTCACTGGGCCACGTCGTGCTATGAAGCGCCGAAGTGCTTGAATGAATGAACTTGACTCTAGTGAACTTGCGACTTCGATATGGACTGCTCGGCTGACCAAACATGTGAAGATGGCACCGTATTTCTTCACCTCCTTGCGTCCTTCCTTAATTAAGAAGGGGCCAAAGTAGTCGACACCCGTGTATGTAAATGGCGGTGCTGGAGAGATGCGATCCCTGGGAAGATCGGCCATCTTTTGCTCACTTGGCTTGCCGTGGTTGCGGCGACAGAAGACACACTTTGAGATTACATGGCGCGCTGCAGCGTTAACTTTGACGATCCAATACCTCTCTCGAAGGTTCGCAATAATGTGGCTACGTCCAGCATGGCCCAACCGTTTATGAGCGTGACGGATGAGAAGAGTTGTAACATGGCTCTTCTTCGGTAGAATTGCTGGGTGCTTCGACTCAAATGGTAGATCCGCACGTCTGAGTCTACCTCCAACTCTGAGGACACCGTTGTCCAAGAAGGGATCAAGGCGACGAATGGGACTGTCATTCTTTACACCTCCCTTCTTCTTCCCTCGCAGCTTGATCTTCTCACCTTCCTTGAGAGCATGGATTTCCTTGCCAAAGGCTGAAGCCTGAACAAACTTCAGAATGGCTAGCTCAGCTGTTGCTAAATCTTGAACTGTAAGAGGTGAGCACGACTCTTCGGCACTCTTAAACTTCACTGCCTTGGTTGCTGCAGGTAATTTCTGGTCTGCAGGGTTTCTGTTGCCACATCTGGCTTCGTTCTCGGCATTAACTCGATCGTTATGCCGCCTTCGCAATGTCTCTTTAACTCTCAGGAACACAGCTACGGCCCTTCGCAAACGATGCCAGTCAGAAAAACTATTGATCAGCTTGATTGTGGCGTTGTCCACTTGATTAATGCTGACTACACTGCTTGTCGTCACCCTCCTTACTTCTGGATCATCATCTGGGACTTGGCCCAACGTGAACGGTTGTTGCGGCCACTCGCTCTCGGGTTTCCATAAGAATTCTGGACCTTCTAACCAACGCTGCCCTTTTAAAAGAGCGAGCCCATTAAGGCCCCTTGAAGCATCATCGGCTGGATTTTCCTTTGTTTCCACATACTTCCACTGTTTCGGGTGTGAATGGTCACGAATTAGTTGCACCCTGTTTGCAACGAACACATGAAACCGTTGCTGTTCATTAGCAATATAGCGTAGCACAGTGGTGGAATCTGTATGGTACATGAACTCTGGGTCGCCATCCAACTCTCTTTTCAACATTTCTCCAACTCGGATGGATGTGGTAGCAGCTGTCAGCTCGAGACGCGGAATAGTGACAGGCTTAATTGGAGCGAGACGTGCTTTCCCCATTAGGAACGTACAGTGAACACGATTGCTGTCATCACACAGCCGTAGATAAGCAACAGTTCCGTATCCCATAGAACTTGCGTCAGAGAAAAGGTGTACCTGCTTGGAGGTCACAGTTCCGAAATCTGGCGGCTTGACACACCTGTTTACTTTGAATTTCTCCAGCAGAGGAAGTTCGCTCAGCCACTTAGCCCATCTAGTATGGTACTGTTCAGGAATGGCGTCATCCCATCCGATATCTTCGCGACAAAGGTCCTGAAGTATCTTCTTGGCTGGAAGCGTGAATGGCGAAGCAAAGCCCAATGGGTCATAAATTGATGAGATAACGGATAAGATGCCCCTTCTTGTTGGCGGCTTGTCATTGACGACTATGCGAAACTCGAAGACATCGGATTCTACGCACCATTGCACCCCAAGGGCACGTTCAACAGGCAGACGGTCATGGCCCAGATCAAGGTCCCTAGCTTCCTTAGAACGCTTCTCCGTCGGAACAGATTCGAGAACGGCACGACTATTGCTCATGAACTTCGTCAAATTGAACCCTCCGTGCTCACATGCTTGGCGTAGACCTTGGACAAGCTCAATGGCTGTCTGTTCATCTTTGACTGAACGAAGGCAGTCATCAACATAGAAATTTCGGCGGATAGTTTCCGCTGCAAGTGGACCACTTTCGTGTGCCGTGACCTTCGCAGTTTCCTTCAATGCAAAGTTGCAACAACTTGGGGATGAAGCTGCTCCGAAGAGGTGTACTGTCATCCGATACTCTTGCATGGGCAACTCCAAGTTGCCATCGGGCCACCATAAGAATCTGAGGAAGTCACGCTGGTCATCAGGCACCTGAACCTGATGAAACATTGCCTCTATATCCGCCATGAATGCTATGGGCTCTTGGCGAAAGCGTGTAAGAACTCCAACCAGAGAGTTGGTAAGGTCAGGGCCTGACATTAGTTGGTCGTTCAAGGAAGTGCCTTCATGTCTAGCGCTACAGTCGAAGACCACGCGTATCTTCTGGGGCTTCCTAGGGTGGTAAACACCGTGGTGTGGTAGGTACCATACCTTACCAGGGCTAGCTTCCAGACTGTCATCTGGCACTCGTTGCGCGTAACCCTTTGCGATCATTTCATTCACAAAGTTAACATAGTCATTTCGATAGTTCTCATCCCGTAACATCTTCTTTCTCTGCCAAGCTGCTCGTTTCAGCGCTTGTACTCGGTTGTTCGGCATTGTCACCTGAGAGTTTCTGAATGGCAATGGTATCACATAATGACCGTTGTGATGGTGGACGTTTTCCGTTATCCTGTCAATGAACTTCTTGTCCTCCTGGGAGTAGCCGTATTCATCAGGGCTAGACTTGTGATCATTGAAATCTAGTTCAAACATTTGCTGTATGGCTTGGGGTGATATCACCTCTCTGAAAGATTCCACTTCCCGTACCGTGATTGTGTGGCAAGTAACATTGCCAGGACTTGAAATGTTCTCCACATACAAAGGCCCGGACAGAGTCCAGCCATGTCGTAAGCGCATTGCGTATGGTCCCTTGTCACCACTTGGTACGACTTCTAGGGGTTCCATAGCTGTAGGACAATTACTTCCGATAAGTAAGCCAATCTCCAGGTTCGGTATGAACTCCGGAATCTTCTCGGCAACACTGTGAAGATGCTCCCACCGTTTAACTGCTTCAGGGGTAGGAATCTGTCGTTCGGTAACTGGTATCTCAAAGCTCGTATAAGACTGCGGTAACTCAACCGGGTTCTTGCCTTCCATGTCCGCCACTACCAAGTCAGAGACAACAGTGGTAGTTATCAAGCTTTGGCCATGCATGGTGCCCAGCTGTAACTGTGTCTTTTCGCCGTCAGCACCTATCTTCTCTCCTAGACTCTCAGTTAAGAAGCAGCCACTGCTACCATTGTCGTAGAAAGCATAGGTAGTGATCGTCTCCTTGCTGCCTTTCTTCTTCACACGTACTGGGAGGATGGCATGAAGCACGACTGATTCTTCAGGTTTAGTGGTGTTACAGGAGGAAGATTGAAGATTAGTGCAGGCATTGGCTACTGCCTTGTCATTTTCATGTCTACTATTGTCCTTTGGTGGAATTTGGAACCCACTTATGTGAAGGGCTGAGGGATGCAGTCGCCCACAGTATCTACACTTCCGTCTGTTTGGGCAGTTCCTTGAAATGTGACTTGTTCCGTAACATCCAAAACACATGTTCCTTTCTCTTAAGAACACCCTCTTAAGTTCTGGAGTTTTCTTGTTGAATACATCGCAGTCATCCAAATCATGATTAAGACTACAAAGGTGGCATGGAGGGCGACCGTAATTGCTTGGAGGCCCGGCCCCGTATACAGCTGGAGGCTTGACAGTTCCGAGTGGTGTTGTCACAAAACTGGTTTCCTTTGGTCTCCATGGCTTTTCTGGTTTCTTTGGGGGCTTCTTTCCTTTGCTGGGCGGTTCCCTTTCTTTGGGCTTAACATCTTCCTTACTCTTGCTCAGGGCTTCTTTGCCGAACACGGGATCGTTGGCAGACTCTGACGCATACTCCACAAACTCGGCAAGATCTGAGAAACAAGCTACACCATCCTCCCTTCTCTTCTTCTTTAAAACTTGATCCCTCCATTTAGCTTGCAAGTTGGCGGGGAGCTTGGAGACAACTGACTGCATATTTGGTGCATGATCAAGCACGCGCATGTATGAAATACTCTTCATTGCAATGTTACACTTTGTCAGGAATATTGACAGTCGCTTCAAGGCTTGGTTGTCATCATATCTAACAGGAGGCCAGTGGATGATTTTGTTTAGGTAGGCTGTGGAAATCTTGTATGGGTCCCCGTATTCTTTCTGAAGCAGACGTCTGGCTTCAGTGTAACCTGCTTCAGGGTCCATGTGTAAACATCCCTGAATAAGGTCCGCCGGTTCGCCTTCGAGATGCTGATTTAGATAATACAATAGATCAGAACTGGTGGATGCTTTGGAGCGGATGCGTGTATCAAAGGCCATAACAAAGGTCTTGTACTCAATTGGGTCACCTGTGAATTTAGTTATTGTTGGTTGTGGCAGTGTCATAGCGGCCGTTAACTGTTGGTGCGTCGCAATGACTGTCTCATTCTGCTTCTGCTGTAACTCGATTACATTCTGAAAGGTACGTTCTGCCAGCTGAGGTGACTGAGCTTCGGAGACACGATGACTGCTTTCCTTGGAAGTTTCAAGACCTTTACTTGTCAACGGTGTCGATGAGACTCCACCTGCAAACATGCCAGGGGTGAAATCGTCTGCCTTAGAATTCTTGGGTGAGCTGTCAACCTCTGTATTTATAGCTCGCGTCGTCTCGGGTGTGGCAGAAGAGCTATGCGGGTTGCGACTCACAGCGTCATTGTCGGGTGGTGATTTTGCTGCAGACTTTAACACGATGGGTGTAAAGGAGGCAGCCACTGAAGGTGGACCTGAGCCAAGCGGTGGTGGGGGTGTCTCGTGTTCCCTATCAATTTCACTCAATGCCTTCTCTCTCGCTTCAGTCTTTGCTATTTCCGTGTCAAGTTCCAAGTCTTCTTCCGCAGCGCGAAGAGCCTGTTTCCGCTTAAGCATTGATCTTTCAGCTTTTAGCTCTGCTAGACGCACTCTCTCGCGGTCTCTTGCAGACAACCTCGAACTTGCCTTAGATGATCGCTCAGATCCTTTGTTGCTTCTTCCATCTAGCTGATCAGTCAAGTGGGCTTCAGCCTGTGACATCCACGCATTTAATGGGTGTAAATATGCCATCATATCTTCAACCCTTTCCTTGAAATGGGCATGTTCATGCTCTTTATCTTCTTCATTGGTCAACTCTTGGTAATAAGTAGAGAAGGCTTCCTTGTACTCTTCAATAAGATCAATTAATTTCGCTGTTTCATCCTTAACAAGATGCAAATTGTTGACATCAACCATAAGCTGGGATAGCTCTGTCCTTTTTCTGGAAACAGATCTCAGAGAGTTTGTACAGTGTTGTTTTAGCCTATTGATTTTCTCTTCTAAACCCTTTTCGGTCAAATTTCGCCGCCGCGGGCCAAGATAATCCTGTAGGTCACCAGTATCCGATGGTTGTTCTGGATCATGATCCTCCGTTCTCCTTTCGGTCTCATCTCCTTTGAAATCCTCGAATTCCTCCACAGGAAGGTCGCCTGGAACATTTAAGCCGTCCGTGTGATCCTGGCAACTAGCTTCTGCCATACATGTGTTGAATTGCAGTGATATTTCCAAAGCAAATCCAGATAAAATACAAATATGATCGATGTAATCCAGCAAATAACTTCTTCAAAGCACGTAGAACGTTAATGTGTAGATTTCTCTTTACGAAATAAGGCGGCAGAATTGCCTTATGGCCTTGCGAAACAAAGGGCCGTACAGTATAACAGATAAACACAAACACAAAGTTTAATCACAATCACAGAAATTCTTGTACACGCAGTTCTCCTTGATTCTTTTGACGATTCCTTTGAACAATACGATAAACTGATGTCTGATGCGATGATAAGCGATGACAACAGGCGGTAACACACGGTAAATCACAGTAATTAACGGTAAGTCGCGGTAAAGAGAACTAAAAGGAAAACAGAGAACCTAATATAACAAATGCGAGCTAAATGCGAACGAAATGAACTTACAATTGAACGAAACAATAAATCTATTAAACTTACATCTGTGTCCTTACATGAACCTTGTGTCCTTAGATCCGTCCCTTAAGAATCCTTAATCCGTCCTTGAAAACCGTAGACCTTACACTGTCCTTAATCCATGCAAATAAAACTTAAAACGAGCTTAACAAAACGTTCTGAAACGTCCTTGAACATTCAGCTACAATGTAGCGTGGTCGTATCCGGGACCGTTTGGTCCCAGACCGCCGCAATGTTAGTGTCACGCACGGTCACGCGCAATGTGGCCGTGACACCAGTTACTTTTTAGTTATATTTGTTTCACCTTTCTCCACTTTACCACTGTAATATTTTTGAACTACTAATCTATTTATTGCACCTATATTACATTTATTTTATTATTATTGTTAACAACTGACTCAGTTTTTTTTAAATAGTCTTTTTTACAAGTCCACTGGGACACATAAATTTCACATATGTATTTCAACACAATATATTCTATCTTGGCCTCTTATAGACTGTTGTCAGTTCAATTTGATATATGGAATCACATTATGCTCTGAACAAACATCACATCAAATGTATTAAAATGAACTTCCCATTTAAATCCATCTTCAATGTAACGACAAGCAGAATGTTTCCAACTAATTATCAGCAACTGTTTCCTTGAGCTTACATGTATAATTATACAAAGCAGATAAGGTACACCACAAGATTTTGCACGTCATCACACTGAAGACTGAGAACTCAAAGATAAAAACAAACAATCACCAAGGACCACGGTAGTTAAATCTCAGAACTCTCTCTGCAAATACATGTACATGTATTACTTACAGTACATACATGTACTGTATGTCTAATATGAAAGTAAATAACATAGTAGCTAACAGTATTATTGATATTGGCACCACTGAAATAGCAGTGGCACTACATTTTCAATACCTCAAGAGATAGATATTTACCTACTCTTACCATAAATAATATATTTTAATTATTGCGTTCTCGAGGAACGAGAGAACGCATCCTAATTTTGTCTCGCAGGCGCGAGAAATCGAGATTTTTTGTGAAGACTGCAAATTGGCCACCCCTCTAAGTTTTTTCAGGGGTTTTGAGCCTCGTTTTCGTGTTGATCTGCTACGTCATGCTTGTTCTCCCTTGTGGTTTTTTTGAGGTTTTCTTTGAACAGGTTTTTCACTCTGATTGCATTCGACAAAAAAGAGAATGCAGTACCAATGCAGACGGCGTGAGATTTTTTGGCCGGGCGAAAACAAATTACATCATTGCAAAGCACGTGTATACGAGACGATTTGTTCGCGATCGCTCATTTCTAGAAGTTTTGATTCTGGACCGAGCGAGGCCTGTTTGGTCAAGATGCGAGATAACGTGCTTTTGTTACATAGCTGGGACGGACGACCGTATTTTTTCTGTTCATGAATACGACTTTTCATCGCCTTGGCTTTGGGATGTTAACCGTGGGATCTAATAATTATTGCCAGTCGCACGGAGTTTGTCCAGGAGTTTGTTTACGATAAACCACGAATAACCGGAAACGCGAGAGCAAATGTTACAGATGTTAGCTGATATTAGTGCTTCCAGCTCAGAATACTAGAAGTAACAAAACTATCCTTTTCAAAAATTAGCCTTTAGGCCTAAACATTACCAGTAAAAGTGAGAATGAGACGTGTTGATGCCATGAAATTGTGAGTTTACCGAAACTGGAGCCGTCACGCAACGTGTCATCAAAGGTCATATCAAAATCGCATTAGCAAGGAAAATCAATAACGAGGAAATCAAAACCACAGAACAAAAATAGTGGACTTTGTCAGTAAAACTTCAGCCGTTCACATAAAGATAATGATTTCAGCAACAGACAACTATTATCACAGGCGGAGAACGCACTCCTAATCTTTGATTACTACTAGTTGATAACACATATTACAGTTGCTGCACCATGGGCTGGATACAACAAAGCTATAAATATTACCAACAAAGCTGATCAGATTGACTGCAATGAACTAAGTTCAAGCTTAGTTCAAGCCAATCACCATTAGGCTAGAAATAACCAACTTGCAAATATTAAATAACAGTTTTTTTAACAGTTATAATTACACCATATGATAAATATCAACAAGAAATGATTTAACCATAAGATTAAGAATTAAGTAAAAAAGGAGGGGGGATGCAGTGATTTAACTCTAGAGATAAAACTTTTTGTAATAAAATAAATCAAATCAAGAAAATATTTGCATTCAATAAATAAAAAATCTAATAAATAATTACTTAGTATTATTTTCTCCAGCTTGCGATGAACTGGGTTTTGTATAACACAAACAAATCTGACTTAAGCAAAATATATTACCTGAATAATTACTAGATACTTATTATAACACCCAAATGAGAACATGTATTCTCTTTCAGTCTTTCATGTGTTACTTGCTGGTATTATATGCCTCCTCTGGAGGTTCAAGTCCAGTGTGCAGGGTAATTTGTACATTACGGCTTAAACTGAACGCTGCATAAAAGGCTTCTGGGATATCAGGCAGTCGCATGAGGCCTCTCTTCTGATCATTCAAATAAAAGGTCACTTTGTGATTAGGTATGTCAAGCAACACTCCAATAACAGACCCCACCTCCACCCCTCCATCACGGCGATTGGAATGCTCGTTATTATGACGAAACCAACTGCGACTGTTGTCAATGTACATACACCATGCCTTGTCATCTTTGCCCAGAATGGAATCCTTGATAGTGCTACCTAATGCAACACCGACTGCGGGATCTGGGTTGCCATCATAACGATCTATGGTCACTTCCCAGTAGTGGCAGCCACGTGAGAAACCTATGTTACCAAGCACAACTCTGTCGTCAAAGCTGGTACAGGTTGTTGTTGTGTTGTCATTGGTCAGGACTATGTCTGGATGGGCCGTGACTGGATCCAAAGCAAACCATGCAACTGCAATAGGTATGCACGGCAAAATTACTACTAATAAACACGACAAAGGTCATTATGGGCACTTTTAATTTTGACGATGATGAAAACAATGATGATTATTGACAACAATGATGGTGATGATGATGATGATGATGCCAGTGGCAATATTCATGATGATCATAAGAATGACACTAAGATGACAAGGGCATCAAAACAGTTAAACTGTTAGCTGAAAACAATCCTTTAAGGTATTGAATAGACTTCCACCTGCATGCCTGTGGTTTGCTTACCATCAGATGTTGTGAGGTAGACCTCATCACTCGGCACACCTTCACCAGCCTTGTTGAACCCCTTAACCCTTGCCCTGTATGTTGAGTTAAACTGGAGACCTGACACAGTGCACTCCAAATAGTTTCCTCTGTACACTTCCAGAAAGTTGTCCTCTTTGCCACTAGAAGTGCCATCATCAACCTCGACCACGTAGCCATCAACACAACTTTGTTTGCGTGGTTTCCATGATAATGTGATAGCATTGTTGGTGACCGTGCACTCATTTGGAACAATTTCTGGAGCAACTGGAGCTGTGAAAATAAACTCAAACTATAATAATTATAGTAATTATTGCCGCAGCACCAATCAATTCCACAGGGAGGGAAGGAAGGGAAACTGGGATAAAACTTATGCTTTCAGTGGCAGATAAAAGTGTGTTGTGTTTTTTTTCTTACTAGTGTTTTTCTTTGCAAGCCAGAAACATCAATGAAAGTGTTTTAAAGGAATAAATGTACAGACTCTATAAGATGTTCAGACCTCATTTGTAAAAACTTCAAGACTTCTTAGCCTTGCAAAAAAGCGAGACTCCAAGACACCCTTCTGAAAAAAATTCAGTCACCTAAACGCATATAACTGCTAGAGAAACGAAACTTCAAGCCTTGTGAAACTTGACTAAATTTTTGCGAGACCTATGTTTTTTAATGACCTTTGTAACAATGCAACAAGTTGAGCATGAGAATGTACAGCTGTAACACACAATGAACTGACCTTTCAGCTCTACGAAGTGCAAATCATGAAGAACCTGTCTTGCGGCCGATGTGTCCAGTGTCAGTTCCAGCTCCAAGCCCGTAGTCGGCTCCAATTTCACTTCCTTTGACCACTGATTAACAAGACTTACAATCCTAGTGCAAGAAGAACAAACAACTATTAATTTCCCAACAGTGCTGTTAGAATTAGCATTGAACTGAAGGGATTTTGGTTTCAGTTTTAAGCTGTTCAACTTCCTGGGCTGACAAGTTTCGTTAATTCTCGTAACATGACCACACAAATTTGATAAAAACAAATAAAGAGAAGATACAATATATTAATCACTTTCAGAAATTGCCGGTTTTGTCAACAATCTCATAAAATTCTTTAAATATACAGTACTGCTCAAATGTAAGTTACCACCGTCTTGCGAGACACATCTCATTTCTCTCAAGATGCATCTTGTTTCATTCAAGCCTTTTCTCCTTTCTCGCGAGTGCACTGTAAGTACCAAGGGTTTGCATTGTAGTAACACACAATGCCAGTGTTCGAATACAATGATGCGAGTGTTGAGTATTTCAAACTTGCGTTTGCATATTGCTTTGAAGGTTGATTAATATACATGTGGTGAGATTAAAACACAATCATTGTTCGATTTGTCTACTTATTCTTGTTTTGCATAACCATAATGTTATGAATGCTTTTCACTGAAAAAGGCATTAACTAACCTTGAATTTAGAGAGTTTGCAACCTGAAAAAGAAAAAAAATTACAGAATGAAGCATATTTATTCTAAGCACAGTAAGCTTTCCAAATTTTCCTATTTTATTCCATTGGGGGAGGCATGGGGACTTCTTATGTTAAGCACAATAGAGTCCAGGGTCATTGCATTGTGTTCTCAGGCAAGACACTTAAAAATATTTATTATTCTAGGGAACATCCATATCTCCCTCTCCCTCCCCCAGCCCCACAGAAGTGCTTTTTTTTAATTTGAACACCCCTAGTCTAGAGGCCAGTACTAGCAACAGAACTATACTTTATTCACTACGCAATCCAACATGGTGAACTACAACAACATGCTCTCGACAATCACACATGGGACCGCTGACCAAATCCCCCCCCTCCCCTTTGAAAAAAAAAAAGAATTGGTGGGTACCCTTAAGCCAGCTAACAAGTCTTCAACAAAACTCTACACTCCAACAAAACTCTACAGAGTGTTCATAGTCAATGTCAATGACTGTGGAGGATAGGGTTTCTCCCATCTTGTCGACCTTAATCCAATCCGAGAAATGACACACAGTCACTAGGTAGCTTAAGTTGTGGAGCCTGCCGATATCTTGACTGACTATCTACCAGGGCCTTGTAGGTATTGATAGAGATCTCATCGGTTCTTTTGGTGCTGTCATACCATATTGGGCACAGGTGCTACAAGCATCACACACGTCTTGGATGGACTTTCTCACCTCTGGCCAAAACAGTACTTCGCAGGCCATACATATGTTCGATTCTGCACAAAAATGGTTGACGTGGATTGTGGAAAGTGATAAGCACAGTGTATTGAGGGACATCGTGTTGCCTGTTGCTGCGGTGTCTATTTGACTTGACTTGACTTGTGTGAATGCTGAGCCTGTCATGGATAGTGATAAGCACAACGGCTGCTCGCTTGTCTTACTTTGGCCTGAGTGAGATCCCACTCTTGTATGGACTCATGCAGGGCTTGGGATGATGTCCAGAACTTGAAACAGTGGTCGGTGAAAAGTGATTTCTCTGTGGAGCCTGCGTAGTGGGTGCATAGTTTATCCATCCAAAACCATGGTTTCTTCTTGTCGTCATTGGGGATTTGAGGGTCTATTGTGTACCTAAGTACAGACAAAGCTTCATCTGGAAGTGAAGATCGTAAGTCTAGAGGCCAGTACTAGCAACAGAACTATACATTTATTCACTACACGATCCAAAATGGCAGACTACAACAACATGCTCTCAACAATCACATGGGGGACTGTTCACCAACACCCTCGCCTCCCAAATCACTCCAGAAATTCCAGTTCAGCTATCAACTTTCCATTAACGTTTTCGCATGTGGAAACCCCTCACCCTCTGGAATGGATGTGGATATTTTCCGGAACCCCATATTGAAACACGATGTTAAAACCTTCACAACTCGCGAGAATGTAAGCTGAAACACTTACCAACAAGAAGGACGCAGCATCTGTCCCTTGTAAGCATTCATTCGCATACTGAAGCAACCCAGTAACACCATGAAACTTTTTGTCACAAGTTTTCACTTGTTCTTGAACTTTCTGAATCTTGGAATTCATTTCTGTTGTGATGGCTTCAATCAACTCTACTTTACGTTGCTGTATGAAGTTAATCAATGCATCACACTGCGCTACAACACTGGCCTCAAATTCCAAACCATTTTCCTGTTACAAAGAAAGGCATGAGGTGTCCAAGGTTAAAAATTGGATGGATAGAAAGTAAAAAAGAAAGAGATCTGAACTACACATTGTCTGTTGATTAAAAATGAAGAGTCAATTGGCAAAATATTCATATTTGTACCTGGATTATTGAGCAGTTTCCATTCAGAAGTTGAATAAAGCTTTGTAATTCACTGTTCTTTGCATTCAGTAACTTCATATTAGCTGAGAGTTCAACCTGTAACGATACAGTTTCCATCAAAACATACCACATGGGTAAATGTTGGGAGATTGATATGGGATTCTGCTGGGGGCTAGGGTAGGGTCAATGACTGAGGGGCGTGGGGGTGGAAAAGAGAAGCTGAAATGAAGGCAAAATAGTGAATAAAACCTTGGTTTAAATAATTTAAAGCAATTGAGGTAAAAATTAAACCACAACATACAGCGTTACAAGAAAGGTTGTCTCACCAAAGCATAGTGAAAGTTATGGGTTATGGTGGTTCATGGTTGCATGATTGAATCGAAGCTAAAGCTGTTTCAGCCGACAAGCACATGTATTCATACTTTCACCTTTCTTTTTCCTGAAACACCCTGAACCCCAATCAAGCAACACCAAACTATCACTACCCATAATACCAATTGGCAATGCTGCGTGCCACACTTTTAGGGTGCATTCCTTTGGGGTGATCTGGATCAGGATCAGTGATCCCACATCACTTAGATCATAGTTCATCAGAGGAACCGATGAATCCACCCTGGTCACAGATTCATTGGTTCCTTTGATGAACTATGATCCAACTGATCTTGGATCACTGATCCTGATCCAGATCCCCTCAAAGGAACCATGGTTGCCACTCATCAATATCTAAAAAGTTCCCTGACTTTTCCCTGACCTCTGAACAATTTTCAATGACCTTGACTTAGCTTGGTGAATAATAAAGAATAAAAACCATCGGCCAATTAAAAATTGATCATTTTAATTTTAAATGATGCTTTTCTGAAAGAAAAAATTATTCCCCGGTTCTTCCCTGACTTAAACAAACATGTAAGATTTTCCCTGACCTTTTACAAAATTCCCTTAAAAAATTATTGTTTTTCCTTGACATTTCCCCGACCGTAGCAACCCTGAGGAACGCACTAATAAACTTTTGTCGAACAACCTTTGTCAAAAAACCATACACAAAAAATTTGAGCATAACAATACTATGTCACAGCAACACAAATGAAAGTCATTAAAAAAAGAAATCAAAATTTCAATATGGCCTTCTTGGAGAAATGATTGATCTGACCAAGTTAAAATGTAAATATCAAGTTTCAATCTAAAGATAAAATAGATGACATTTGCACCATGAAAATTATGCTTGGAGCATGATCGATTGAAATAAATCAAGAGTGAAAAACAAAGGTCATATAAGGCAAAAAAATTTTCGATTGTCTGTCTGGCTTGTGAAAAATAAAATATATAATTTTTAATTCTGGGATAATTTTCTTTTCCTTCAAAAACTACATGTATTTTTTTGCGAATACAATCTTGAATATTTCTGAACAGAAAAGTGTAAGCATTAATCTCGATCAGTTCATTTTATTGGGATATTCCACCTTTTGAGTTGAGTAGCTAGTAGCACATAAGCGTAAATTAAATATTCAGTGGACAGAAATTTGCATACACTCTCGGATCTTCCTCCGAGAGATAAAAGCATAGCTTATAGGTCAGGAAAGCCAGAAGGCAGAAAAAAAGAAAGAAATAAAGCCAGGACTTTAATTTTACGTAAAATATCAAGGAATTAAATGCTAAGAAAATGGACAAAAATAAAAGTCAAAATACAGGTGTAATTTCACGAATCATTCGTTCACTCCTTAACGAAGTCGATGAAGTGAACTTGCAAGTGAAGAGTCAGATTGTGGCTGGAATGGAAAATAAATGCAAATTTACGTGCTCCATACCTTTTGCTCCTTAAACATCGCCCCCAAAGCCTTAACTTCGTGTCCAGAGTGTTGTCCCCGCTCCAAACACACATAACACACGGGAACACGGCAAAACACGCAATACATACTAATGTTTTCTTCACTGTGGCTACCGCATTTCACAACCGTCGGCTTGCTGGGAGACTTCGAGCTTGTGGGAGGAATTAGTGAGTGCTTCGCCAAAGGCCCGCGGCTTGGATGACACGTTTTACAGCAGCGATCGCAGTATGCCACTTCACATTGCTCGCACATCACTGTGGCTTGGCTAGGTTGGTTTTCTTCGCAAAGTTGACAATAAACAATTCCATTTGATTTTGCATAATAGCGATTGACAATATTTTCCAAGAGGCGGTTGCGGGGAAATCCATTGACCCCTCGACCGTCTAGAGGAAAAAGCTTCTTGCATGTCGGACATTTCAAACAAGGCAAATTTCCAATGCTCTGGTACATATGGTTCATGTCGTACAAAGTAACGTACGGCGTTTCTTCGGACTCCACTTCACCGCTTCCATTCGAAGCTGTCGGGGGATTATCCGCACCACTCGTTGTCAAGGCAGATTGCGCACAAGTCAAGCAAACGCTGTGAGAACAAGGAAGAACGACAGGGTTTACAAACGGCTTGTTGCAAACGGGACAAGACAATTCTGCCTCCATTTTTCGGCGGAAATTTATCTCCCGCGCTGCGCCGAGCAACACGTTTCGCGCCGCGAGAGATGTGTCAAACACTTTGTTTGGTTTTTTCATGCACGAACAATTAGCGCCAAATTAGCACGTGTCAATTTAGCGCTGCTGGTTGGCTGATATTTATAGACCGGCATCTTGATTGGCTTCTGCTTGCGTTATTGAGTCGATCCAGCTGCATTTGAAATTGTTTCCGAAGGAAAAACCACTGCCATTGATCCCTAAACCTGAACAAAAAATAAATAATTGTTCAGTCATTTTAAGGTCAGGGTCTGTTGATTTTCCGAAGCAAGTGAGTATAGGAAGATGTCAATCTAACCTGGTGTGATCTTAAGTAACTACTTTTTCATATCCTTTTTATATATTTGTGTCCGACATTTCCTCGGTGAGAGCTTTAATTTTATTTCAGGAATAAATTTATCCTTGAAAAGCAGCAAGGTGAATCTTGAATGCCGCACAAGGATAAATTAAATTGATTGAATAACAATTCAATGTGATACACGTGCCATCGATTAACATAACAATTGTGGCATGCGCGCTTTTGATAAAGAAACAAAAGGAAACAAACTCTTTATTAACCGCAGACAATTGTACATTTCCGTTCATTACCTGCTAAGTGAGTCTGCCAAGGAAACCTTACGGGTGATAATAAGTTAAAGTGTACATTTCACAATTTAATGATTGGCAAAGACCGTTTTTGCAGTTAGTTTAATCGTTTTATTTGTCCCTTTCATGTCAGACACGTGCTCGGTATTCTCAACAGCCTGTTTACACAAAATCAACACTAATCACACTAGACCTAATTTCAATATTGCTTATTAATTAAATCCATTATATTTCAGCCGTTTATACACTCGGTGTTCGATGCCTTCTAGCCGGTCGCCATTCTGGCTACAATATGACTTAACCGAGATTTTTTTGACTTGGATCCCGTCAATCCCCACCTTAGTGAAAATATTCCCTCGTTTTCATTCACAAACGGACCTTTCCCTGGACAAAGCTGACAAATTTCGATGCAAAATGTGTCCCTTTTTATACAGACCAAGGGGCTATTCCCTAACCCGCAAGGAGGTTCTCTGATATGCCTGCCCATATGTAGCAATATTTAATCCTTGTTGATTTATATTTGATTTCAACTTCTTTGCTTTTAAATTTAAACTTCATGTCCAAAATGTATTTAAATTTAAACCAAATTTCTTATTTAAACTTTTTAAACTTATTTAATTTAAACTTATTTATTTAATCTTGTTTTCCATTTAAATTTAAACTCTCAAAATATCATTTAAACTTACGAATTTGTATTTGATTTAAACTGCGAAATTTCATTTAATCATTTTTATTCATTTAAATTTAAACTTTGAAAATAGCATTTAAACTTGCGAATTCGTATTTGATTTTAAACTGCGAAATTCTATTTAATCTTCCTGGGGCGAGCTCGGCCAACTTCTCGTAACTGGGTCACAATGGCAGCCATTTTGTTTGGCGAGACGGTTCTGAACGACTTCGATTCCTAAGCCTAAGTTCATTTTGCCGTTGGTTTGCTGGAAAGGAAATAAGCTTGTGATCACTAATCTGAACAAGCAAGTCTGAAATGGCTGAGTGGTAGAGACATTTCTGAAATATGTGTTGGAGAGATCCAAGGAAATAAATGGAGGCCTTCCCTACGAAAGGCGAGGAAACTGTGATAACTTGCTCAATGAACTGCCGTTGCACGTGGATTTACTGGGCAAACCTGTGCACTTCTTGCATGAAATTGGAAATATTTCATCTCTTGACCAACAGGAAAAGGTAAAATGGAAAGATCTGGAAAACGTTTATTCTGAGGTTGAAAAGGAGTTTGTATGTCTCTATAATAATTTTTATTTCAATCAATGTACAATGACTTGCAAGCTACCTTTACTAACTGTTGATACAAAACGTCCTGGAAGGCCTGCTTATCATATTCCAAAAGAGGTCTTGGTAGAACTGCGTGGCCTTAATTATAATTTTTCTTGGTGTAAGATATCGGATATGTTTGGAGTGTCTAGGTGGACTGTTATGCGCCGTGTTCGCGAATACGTGATGGCCACAAGCCTCGATTGTCCTTGATAGCATCCTTGAAAAGACCCAAGACTGTATCTGCCAAATTATTTGTACTGCACCTTAAAAACATTATTTTTCTAGATTTGCCATCATAACAGCCATGGACCACGAACTTCCATCGTATAAGCGCATGATGCCCATCTATATGCCAAAGAGAATTTGGCCAGGGTACATAGTACTTCCTTCTCGATACCAATGCGCCCCACCTTAGGGCAGTATTGCGAGGGTCCACTCTGTTTATACCCGCCCTAATTCGGTATCTCTCCACATGCAAACCAATAGAATGAAAATAGCCTGACATGAACGGCTCACCAGTGGTACGACCATGGCGTGAGATGTAGTCTTTGATAACATCGTCAATTCTCTCATCTGAAATGTTGGAAAATTCCTACAAATCAGAAATTCTATACTCTTGAACACGGCGCATAACAGTCCACCTAGACACTCCAAACATATCCGATATCTTACACCAAGAAAAGTTATAATTAAGGCCACGCAGTTCTACCAAGACCTCTTTTGGAATATGATAAGCAGGCCTTCCAGAACGTTTTGTATCAACAGTTAGTAAAGGTAGCTTGCAAGTCATTGTACATTGATTGAAATAAAAATTATTATAGAGACATACAAACTCCTTTTCAACCTCAGAATAAACGTTTTCCAGATCTTTCCATTTTACCTTTTCCTGTTGGTCAAGAGATGAAATATTTCCAATTTCATGCAAGAAGTGCACAGGTTTGCCCAGTAAATCCACGTGCAACGGCAGTTCATTGAGCAAGTTATCACAGTTTCCTCGCCTTTCGTAGGGAAGGCCTCCATTTATTTCCTTGGATTTCTCCAACACATATTTCAGAAATGTCTCTACCACTCAGCCATTTCAGACTTGCTTGTTCAGATTAGTGATCACAAGCTTATTTCCTTTCCAGCAAACCAACGGCAAAATGAACTTAGGCTTAGGAATCGAAGTCGTTCAGAACCGTCTCGCCAAACAAAATGGCTGCCATTGTGACCCAGTTACGAGAAGTTGGCCGAGCTCGCCCCAGGAAGATTAAATAGAATTTCGCAGTTTAAAATCAAATACGAATTCGCAAGTTTAAATGCTATTTTCAAAGTTTAAATTTAAATGAATAAAAATGATTAAATGAAATTTCGCAGTTTAAATCAAATACAAATTCGTAAGTTTAAATGATATTTTGAGAGTTTAAATTTAAATGGAAAACAAGATTAAATAAATAAATTTAAATTAAATAAGTTTAAAAAGTTTAAATAAGAAATTGGTTTAAATTTAAATACATTTTGGACATGAAGTTTAAATTTAAAAGCAAAGAAGTTGAAATCAAATATAAATCAACAAGGATTAAATATTGCTACATATGGGCAGGCATACTCTGACTGTCACTTACCTCAAAGCACTTAATTCAAAATGAAGGGAGCATTTTAGTTTTGGCGGCAAAAGTGAAGGAAAAAGTATCTCAGATACACCTTCATGAACCTCGCTGGAGCTTGGCCTTTTATTTCACTGGTTAAGTGGCTATCTTTTTATCATTTTTTCCCGGCAGTCTGGCAAACTAAACGAAGGTCTGGTCTAACCATCTAGTTATCTTTAACTTCACGTTTCTTAGATTACACGGTCGCAATTTAGTTCTTCTGTTTTCTAAAGACCAACCGCGGGACAACCGCGGTTATTCTCGTTGCCTGCTCGTTGCCCAATAAGAACAGGCGTATGCACCTACACACGTGATACGCGAGTTCTTCGATGGGTCCAGCCCCACGTGCTACCAAGGTTACAATCGCGGCTCAAAACAATATTCACCGCATGATGCACATAAACATTTGTCTTCAGTAATGGAGGTAGAATTAACATGCCCTGTGTGTCTGGATCTTTTTCAAAGACCGATAGTTCTTCCATGTTCACATAACCTTTGTACACCTTGCGCGCGAAAAATCTTAGAGCCTAACGGCGCCCCGAAAGTTTGGGCAAAATGGGTGAAGGAAAACAGAAGCGCAGATTACAAGTCGCATTTGGATCCTGATGTTAAATGCCCGACTTGTCGGCGAAAAATTCCGTTTGATCCGCGCGGAGTGGACGGAATGCCGCGGAATATGATCTTGGAAAACGTGATCGAACGTTTCAAAGAAGAAAGGAGACCTCCAGGTATGTATAGAACAAGAAAATGCTTGTTTTCGCATGTAATCGTTAAGCTGGTTATACTATTTTCAAAGGGGTATCTCTCGCTTTGTATCAGTCAAGCACTCTGTTTCAGGTAGGTATTAAAAATTCAGTACACTGAAATTGCAATATTTACTAAACAACATTTACTAATTGTTCACCAATTTCAATTATCTGGATGAGCTTAAAAGATCGGAAACAGAAATTACAAGGAGCACCTTGCTATTTTGAAAAATAAGAGCCAGTGCTGAAGGAAAGATAAAAAATTTCAAAGTATTTTAGTGAGATCATGAACAAGCTTTTTGAAACTCAAGGTTTATACAAATATTTTTAATTATTTATTTGTACCACCGAAGTAAGTTTCATTCAATTGAAAACGTCACGTTAATGAGCGGTACAAAAACGATAAAAACCCATTGGATTTTTTTCCCTTCCTTTTCAATTAAACTATTTTTTTTTATTTGCAAATGTGCAATGGGGTTGTATGCCGAGATAGGCTGGGGACTTTATGTTAAGGGGTATCCTTCTAGATGATCTAAAACACATTACCACGGTGATAATTAAGCGATTATCTTTTGGGAAGCAAGACATCTTTCATCGAAAAGAAAAGATGTTCTCGCTTAATGGTAGACTGCTTTCTAGCTACGTAATTGCGATGTTTGGAAGCGATTCACAGTGGAGAGCCGTAGCGTATCTCGCCGGCTTTCCACTAACGAAAAGATCAGAGATTTAATTGGCCTACATGTATTTAACCTGGGGACTGAGTCGGAAATAAGATAACGAGTTCCAGAACCGCATGTATTTAACTAGGAGTGAAGCATCAATTATTGGTTTTAAACTGAATTAGCGTTTGCATGCTCAAGGTAAAATTTAATCTCCGTTCGAGTTTAGAAGCCCGTCAGGCTGACTGCTAATCTTAGGTTTTAAGAAAATAAGTAGACATGTAAGATCATCTCAGTGTACCCTCATCTTCCCTTCCCTCTTCAATTCGCCGGAAAAGCACTTTGAAAGTCTTGTCCAATAACGGAAGACAATGACTCTGACGGGGTTCAATCCTGTACCGCTCGATCCAGGGTCCGGCAAGGCCACCGTGTTTTCCCCAAGACTGACCTATGACCCTCCCTGCATTACAGGTCAAGCTCCGGAGGAAGTTCTCTTATGTCAGTTCTGCGAGGATTACTCCCCGCAAAAGGCCACTTTGTCTTGCAACGAGTGTGCATTCCTTTACTGTGGGACCTGTTTTGACGCGTGCCATCCCAGTAAGGGTCCTTTGGCAGACCACACCATAGGGCCCGCAGTAGCAAAGCCCCAAAAGCGTAAAGAGACCAGCATGCACTGCCAGCAGCATAAGGAGGAGAAGCTGGCACTGTACTGCTTTGACTGCAAGGTTCCTGTATGTTACCTTTGCAAAGAGTACGGCCATCACAAGGAACATAAAGTTGAACTGTTGGAACCAGTTTTTAAAAACACAAAAGTGAGTAAAACACAATTTACCTGTGAAGCTTTTGAACAAAAGCGACTACTAGGCGAAAAGAAGCGAAGAAATAGAGCAAAACGACTAGTTTTCACACTTGAAATGTCAAAAGGATTTCTCATTTGCTCTCGAATTTCTTTTCACAGAAGGAACTTGAAACTCTCAAACAGAAGCAAAATTTCAAAATGATCTGAAGATAGCAAGTATAAAACAACCTATTAACAAATATGGGGGGCGAGGGGAATTGTAAAACGAACTATTTGATTGGTTAAACCTAGAAGTGATTCATATAACGGAAACATTGATTGGAGATGCAAGTTTGCATCACTTCGCTGTCAATATGGTTTTAATGGACGTTTTTGTGGTAAACCCTAACCTAATATGCAATTAATGAAATGTGTTATTCAAATTTTGTTTTAATTGTTAGGAGGAGCTGGCGCGAACATTAGGCACTCTAACAAGAAAGAATTACCACGTTCAAAAGTCGCTTCAATCCTTGGAGGGGATGTGCACCATTGCTAAGGTGAGCTGGTATGCAGCAGAACCCAATGGTCTCAGTTTCCGTTTTGCCGGGTAGCATCTGCCGTATTTGGCCAACTAGGCTTAAAGAGCCTGAGGAGAGATATCTCAAATTCTACCGGGAAAATTCCATTCTGATGATGTCACGGTACATAGATTCGTGTAAGTCTCTGATTGGTTGTTGGTCTGTTTTGAATATTCGCTGGCAAGTAATGACCAATCAGAGCCGCGAGTCTCTGAACAGCTACGTCATCACAAAGGGATGTACGTGGTGGAGTCAAATCTTGTGAGCGTACGAACACATGTACAGAAGTCTGTTAACTTGGCTCGTAATTAGAAAGCGGGAAAAATTAGGCGGATTGGACTCTCCATTTTTGATGAATTTTCAGAAGTCTGGCTGTGACGTGGAGGCACATGTTAAAAGGGAGTGTGATTCCCTGCTTTCTATCATGGAGAAGAAGAAAATGGAGCTACTCAAACGAGTCAGTGATGAATATCAAGAGAAACTAGCAGAGTTGAACGACGCCATGAACCAGTGTGAAGACGTGTTGTTACAAGGCGATGGCTTAGCTGAGTTCACACAAGAAGCTCTTAAAGAAGATAACCCCGCTACCTTCCTCCAGGTGAGTGTAACTTGCATTGTACGGAGAAGTGTGAACACGAGTGGTTTAACAAGGCGTCGTGTTTAAGTCGAGTTCACACCAGAAGCTCTTAAAGAAGATAACCCGGCTACTTTCCTTCAGGCAAGTGTGACTTGCACTGTACGTACCAGTGTGAACGCGCCAGAGGTTTAGCAAGCCGGTTTAACAAGACGTTCAGTGACGACGTACATAGCATGTGTATCAGCAACAAGGGAGGCCCCGAAAGACGGCAAAAGAACTGTACTGCTAGATTAAGTATGTTCAATCCTTGTAACAAGCTTAGATATAAAAACTGTACATTCTATGGTTGTTTAGAGCAAGCATATCAACGCCACAGAGTTAGGAGATGTAAGTAATCGCTTTAATAGATGGATTTCTTTCATCTTGTTCTATTCCAGACCGCCAGCGCTCTTAAAACAAGGTAAGTCTGTTTCAAACAATTAAATTTTTTGGCAATGTCTGCCGTAACGTAAACATTAATTTGAAATCTTATTCATAACTTAGTTGAATCATTTCACGTTTTCCTTTACTGAAATCCTTCTAAACACACCGAAAGGGTTTCCACTGACTCCTATTATTGACCAATCAAAAGATCTCATGTTCACAAGCCGCCAGCTCACTAAATAATATGATGCCACATCACCTTACGTTTGCCGATTTTTTTGCCGACTTTTTGCCGCGTGAGGGCCCAGGAGAAATCCGTTCAGGAACTAGGCGAAGTTTACGTCACGTTACTGAGCAGAAACTCTCTCCAAGAGAGCGGACTTTCAATTTTCAGAAAACGGGTTCCCGATCGAACAAGTCAATTTGTTAATTCCCCGGGTAAAATATTCCTTGCTCTAATCTCAGGTTGAATCTTATGCTGGAAACAATCAGAAGTCTTCCCTCTGCTTCCTCCATTACTCCAACCTTTGATCACATGGCCGTTGACACGTCATGGGAAAGGAAAGTGCTTAAGAAAGTCACGTGGCTTCAAATGCCGGGTATGTGTTTTGTCAGGGGTGGGGATGGAGACTTTGTTTTTAGGCAAAGGATCAACCAGTCCCTCCCTCTCCTAACTCACCAGGACATAAACTATGATAAATATAAGACAAGCTTTTTACACATCTGTTACTGGGATAACAATTGTCACGTTTAAATCAAAGGTTCTATGAGCCAGCTCGCGACTTGATTGGCCAGTGAATTCGTCTTAGCTGTTAATATGCGATTTCCGAGTTGCCTTTGGCCTCTGTGTGAAAACGAGTCTTCGTGCGAAACCTTTGATAGGAAAAAAAACATTCCCCCCCCTTTTACGGGTTCCATTTCATGCAAATCAAACTCGTCTGCATATGAAAGGTTTTGCACGAGGACTCGAAACAGAGGCATAAGATAACTCAATGGCCTATTATATATTTTGTTGATTAACATACTTGAGTATGAGCATCAATTGTTTTTGCTTCTTTAGGTATCATGCAAAGAAACGTATTCGAATAAAGAATCGGGATAATAGTCCGCTAATAGAAACGAACATGTCTAGTATAAATGACAAAGTTGGACAAAATATTGTTAAAATTGGCTACTGAGAAACTTTTTAAATTTCTTGTTAGAGGTGGTAACGATTTCAAGCGATAATTCACGGGACATTTCTCTGTATTTCTAATCGATGATATTCAACAAACACCCCAGGACAGCTCGCTTTTAACAATGAATATCATTTGAAATTTTCAGAAAGTCCAAGTTTCGTCTCATCTCAATGTAAGGCCACAAACCGGACAATCCAGTTAGTCTGGAACGCGCCTCCAAGCGCCGTGGATGCCTATCACTTGGAGGCCGATATTTATACACCAACACAAGCCCCCAACGAAAACGGGCAACGTGAAACTGTGAAGGTGTCCCTTGGGACAGCCTGCAAGTACAATCTGGAGTGCCTTCAGTATAATGCAACGGTCACTGCCAGGGTCCGTGCGTCGAACCGAGCCGGGAAAGGACCTTTCAGCAAGGACATCACGATTTATACGGAAAAGGGTAAAGTGAGCAAATACTGATTTCACACCATGTATATTCCCTCTTATTCTAGAATGTTAGGTGCGATGGCCTGGTGATTAGCGCGTTAATTAAAAAAGTTCCAGATTGAGCAGTCGGGGTTCCAACTCTGGCCGGGGCCATTATATTGTGTTCTTGGGTAAGCCTCTATACTCTCAAAGCACCCCTTTCTACGCACGAGTATCAATTGATAAAGAAAACCAGAAAGAACTAACCTAACAAAAAGCGGATAGGGGCAGAGTTTTAATTAAGGCGGGGGCAAACATGAATAGGCGTGAAATTTGAAGTGATATAAAGGAAATTGTTAGGATTAAGATGGGTTGGAAACACTACCAGACAATTGACCCCCGCAAAAGAGAGCCCCAGGTTGGCAGGGGACTGTTTGGTATCCGTCTACAACTTCTTCACTTCAAATTTCAACTTTCCAAATCCATCAAATCTTCAACATTTCATATTTTCCTCAATTCAACCTACCCTTTGAGAAAAAAATATCTCTTACCCAAAATGCCCAAAATCACTCAAAAATTTACACAAAACCGCCAAACAGGGGTTAATGAGATAGGCAGAAAGATTTAGTGTCGCTTGAAACGTGACCGAGATATTAGCAGAAAGGCCGTGTTAAGCGACGTCAAAACAGCCTTCACGTTTACCCCAGCCTTAACAAACAACAAGCATCCTAGACCAAGGGGAGGGGGGAAGCAATAATCCTCGTTACCTCATCAGCCTAAGAAAACTGGTGTATGCTTTAGCTGTGTAGACCAAGGTGAAGATCTAACTTTTCACTTTGCCATACCAGCGCAAAATTTTTAAAACCTGTCCATGTCCATTTTTGTCATGCAGGGCTACATTTCAAACTGGACCCCTCTACGTGCTCCAAACGTGAGCTGGTTTTCTCACGTGACCTATCCGTGGCCAAACTGACGAGTCCAGCTAACGCTAGTGTTATGTCTAACGTGACTTTGTCAAATGGTTGTCATTACTGGAAAATGAGGATTGACCAGTTTGCTGGAGCTAGTAATAACGGATTCGTTGCCATTGGTGCTGCTAAAGAGGTGGATGATGATCGACCTATAGGTAAGATAATATTCAATGAAATAATAATAATAATAATAATAATAATAATAATAATAGTGATAATAATAAAAACAAAGAATGAAATATTTTCATGCAAACGTGTCGCATAAAAAGGCTTGGCACGAATTGAGCAATTTTAGTTAATAACTCTTTTGCATGCAAACGTTTTTATGGTACTACATTATTTTTGTTTGAATTTGTACACTTTTTTATTTAATTTGACTTAACGTTGATCCAACGTTAATTCTAACAGAATGGTTTAGAGTTTTTTTTAATTTTATGGCAATGCTTCATTGTGAAATCAACCAGAAAATCAGTTCTTTTACAGATCCTACGTATACCGGCAGCATTTTCGTTTCGCTCTTGTATTTTGTTGGTAATGGACGTTTCCATTGTATTTGCCAGGAAATGACGCAAACTCATTTGCACTTCAAATTTTTGAGAACACCTCGCTATGGTGTGAAAATTCCCACAACAGGCTTCAGATCAAACAGAAAGCAAAGGACATCAAAGGAAGCAATGTGGCGGTGCTGCTTGACTTAGAAAATCAAATCATGAACATATACTGGAACGGCAAGCTGCAGACGGACAACAGTCGCCCCGGGGGACCCTCCCTGGTGGGCGTGGTTGGCCCTATTCGGCCAGCGTTTAGTGTGTTTGGAGGTTGTGTGCAGCTGAGTTTACAGACTGGACTGGAAAGACCAATCACATGCTCCGGTAATTAAGATATTGTTAAGACATAAAAAGAATCTTGAGTGCGACTCTCGAAGGACGAACTGGAGAGATTTAGTCCAGGCTCTAAATGTTTCAAAATGCGTGTCGCACGACTAGGTACACAGCGATGGCGCAGTGGTGAAAATGCTTTCCTGCACTTTTGGAATACTGCTGAATATGTAACGGTTTTCCACCTTGGTTTTCAATGTCACGAATTGCGAAAGACATTCTCTTATTTTTTTGTTTTGTTTTCCAGATCCTCCTATTATCCGTCTTGAAGAATGCAGCGTCGAAAATACCAGAATCAACCTAGTGTGGTCTCCCCCAGAAAACTGCAACGTGGACTGTTACATTGTAGAGATAGACACACTGGACCGGGAGGGGGATATCCACCAGGAGCGTAACTTTACCAAGGTGTATCAAGGACCGCGCACTAAATACACTCTCAGGGGACTGGATTATAATGTTACGGTCCTCGCGCGCGTAAAGGCGTTGAATACCGCTGGAGAAAGTGAACCGAGCGATGAAGTATCGCTTTCGACTGAGAAAGGTTATTATTTTCTGAGAATTTATATGACTCTCTATCCCTCAAATACGAGAAATAAAACACACCCATCTCCATTTGGTATCACTTAACATTTCCATTCGATTCTGGTTTTTGTGTTGACCCATGTGCTCTCGCTTTGAAAAGTCGTGCTTGTGCACAGTGCAGTTTATAATTCCACTACCACTTTATTCCTAGGTGTTATTTTCAAACTGGACAAAGAATCATTGCACGAATCTCTTCGCCTGTCTGGAGATCATCTCACAGTAAAACAGTCCACCATGGTACATGGCAATGTGTTTGGAACAGCATTCCTTGCTGATGGCTGTCACTTTTGGACGATCAACATCGCCAACTTTAAAGGAGAAAACTCTTTCCTTGCTGTTGGTAAGATATTGACGCGTGGTTTTTCTAAATGACCGTTGGTAAAATGAAACCGTAATATCCTGTAGGCAATTACAAAAGCCGCAAATTTTACAATGAAACAGCTCTATCTCAGAGCAGGAACGCGCAGCAGCTTTCAAGCGCGGGGAAGCATGTAGCTAGTCGTAAACGCATGTAACGCATGGTGAGCGCGGGAAATTTTTTAACACATGGTGAGCGCGGGAAAACATATTACACGTTGTGAGTGTGGGAAACATGTAACAAGTTATAAGCGCGGGAAAAAATGGAACAGTATAAATGGTAGGCCCTATGCACTACAAGAATAAGAAAAAACGTCTTAATTATATTTAAAGCATAGATTTGAAGATTTTAATTTAGTATTTTTTGTTGCTATTTTTTGTTATAATAAAGTTTCCATATAACGGGCGCTCTGATTGGCTGAAACAGCGTGCTTTATCAGAGAACAGAGCACGGGTTGGTGACGGTAAGCTGGCTTCTTCAAATGATTGCTTCGGAATTTTGACAAATTTGACCCAAATTAAACATGCCTTGTGGCTCAGACAAATGCAGTGGAAACGAGCTATTTGTCTGCAGTAAATATAGCTGCAGGGAGACCATTGTCATAAACAACAGAAGTGCTAAAACTGTACTAAAATTACAAGTTTTGCTAGATTCCGACAAAACACGCAACGAAATAAACAACTTCTCATTCTCAACCTAGCGAATGCTTCGATTAAAGACATTACGAAGGCAGAAATTAAACTTAAGAAGTAAAACAACGACAGAAAACACCAACTGAGCTTTCTATTTACGATGAGAAGCTTTATTTTTGTAAAAATGCTCAAACAACACTTACATGCAGTGTAGTAATGCTCGTTTGCTAACTCAGGCGATCTCCGGTCATCTCGGCGAAGTGAACCTCAACAATTTTGTATTATCGCTCACTCGACGAGTGATCAGTTGAAAGCTGGCTCTGATATTCTGCTTTACTCGGAGTAGAACCAGTGGAAGCAGTCTAGTCTTTGCAACTTTGACCCCAGTTCGTGCAATCTTGCTGCAAGCGGCTGCAAGCCGGAAACAACTGTAGCTCCTTGGCAGCTCCTTTCAAATACAACTCAGCATTCGCTAGTTTTGAGCTCCTTGTTTCTTAATTTCCATTTGAAACGGTCGGCACGTTTTAATGAGCCACAATGCGGCCGGATTCCTTTGTAGTAGAAACCTTTAGATCCTTATTTAAAGATTAAACTAAGGGTGCGTTTCTTTAAGAAAATCCAAGATTAGATTCTTAAATCTCGATAGATCCGAAAACAGATTTTGGGTTTCTTTAGTAATCGGATTAATCCAAGATCAGTCGGAAGAATCCATGTCCAGAGTGGATTCTTCGGTTCTTTTGATGCACCATGATCCGACTGATCTTGGATTAATCTGTTTACTAAAGAAACGCAAAATCCGTTTTCGGAGTTATCGAGATTTAAGAATCCAATCTTGGATTTGATTAAAGAAACGCACCCTAAAAAACGAACTTTGAAGGCATCATTCTTCCCCTGGATAGCAACTCGATACTACTGAAAGCTTAGCAGAAGTTCAGTTTGTGATTGACAGCTGTCGTCTCATTAGCCAATCAAATTTTTGGAACAGTTCTAACAAGGACTGTGATTGGCTTATTTTAGCGTGCTTTATCAGAGAATAGAGAACGGCTGACGCCACTTTTCCCCGTCTGGAAAAATAAAGTTTGGCTTGAAAATTCAGCCGAATGCGCGGATAATTTATTGGATTCTTTATCATAAAACAAATAAAGAAGCCTCGACTGTGCTCTGTTCTGTTGTAAAGCACTTAGGAAGCGGTAGAGCACTCAAGAAGTAGGGAAAAACACTCGACTACGTCTCCTGTTTTTCCCTACACTTCTTTCGTGCTCTACCGCTTCCTGCGTGCTTTACAACAGAACAGAGCACAGTCGAGGCTTCTTTATTTGTTAATTAGAAATAGGCGCATCTGCTAAGTGTGACTGTAACTGTTAAATTAAATTTTAAAAAGGGACACAGTTGCAAGCAAAAGGTTAAAGATGCACAAGTAAATAATATTTTATACTTATTTTTGCAGGAGTTGCCAAGAAAATAACGCAGGAATCCATTCTGGGAAACGCATCCAGCTCGTACGCACTGCAAGTGTTTGAAGGCACAACAGCCCGCACTGAAAACTCCAAACACAAAATACAGATCAGACGAAAAGCCAAGGACCTGAAAGAGAGCAGCTTCGGTGTTTTGCTGGACCTCAACAAACAGTTCCTTAACATTTATCTTGACGGGGAGCTTCAGACGGACATCAGTCGCCCTAAGGGCCCTAGTTTCAAGGGGCTGAGTGGAGAGTTATGCGCGGGACTGTGTCTTTATGGGACTAAGGTGGAGATGAGTATGGTAACTGGAATAGCTACTCCCTCACCACCAGGTACAAAAGAGATCTCATTTGCGCATTTGTAAAGAACAACGAGACTAGAAACTCTTAGAAAAACACAGAAAATATCCGACTAATTACTGATAAACAAACAAAACTGATGCTCCGGTCAATTTGGATAATGCATAAATTATTAAAAAAATGAATAACTGATTAATAATTAAAAATATTATCAATAATTAAAATATATATTGTTAATGAATTATTAATAATTGATAAGTTATTTTAAATAATCAATAATTTATTAATAATAAATAAATAATCTCCAGACATCATTTCCCTTTTCAGACCCTCCTGCGTTCAACAAGGCAAGATGTAAGGTGAACAACACGACAGTTGTGCTTGGCTGGTTTGCTCCCGAAACAAAATGCTGCGTAGATTACTTTGTACTTGAGGTAGACATGGTAAAGAGTTCAGAGTATGCAATTCGAAGGAAGAAAGACCGCAAGTTCAAACGACTGTATGAGGGACCCGCGCGAGAATACGCGTTGTACAGCGTTCCTTACAGTGTCAATATCATAACGCGCGTGTACGGCGTGAACCCTAGTGGCGAGGGAACACCGAGCGAGGAACTGGTTCTATCGACGCCGAAAGGTAGTTGTTGTATAGTACATAGCCTTTGATTAAACAGTGAATACTAGAAGGCTAGTTAGCTTATTAGCCTTAATAAAAAGACACCTTTCTTTCTCCGCTCAGTTCTTCACCTGTTCGAGAGAAGTCTGAGATCGAGACTGATGACGTCACTCTATACAGATCAGTGTAGCGTCTATGATTGGTTCTCCTCATTTTTGAATGTTTGCGCGAAAGGAACAGCCAATCACAGACACTTCATAGATCTCTTCAGAGCTACGCCATCAGTTTTTAAAGTTTTGAATGTGCTTATCGCCGGTATAAGACGCTTTCTCATTCAAACATACCACTTCGATTTTAGATGATAAAACGAAGATGTATTACACCGAGCATATTTCTACAGCTTAATTTTAAAAGACTGGGAGGGAGGGAGAATGAGGAAGCTAAGAAAAGGTTTTCTTGTATTATAGATTGAACTAATGACAAGGCTTTTTGATCGCACTCTTCTTCAGGGCTGTACTTTCAGCTGGATCCATCATCAGCAAATCACGACCTCGAATTGACGAACGAAAATTGCACTGTGAGCCTGAAGAGCCCCATGTACACATTCATTTTAGGAAACGTAAAGCTGTCATCTGCTTGTCATTACTGGAGGGTTCACGTGGATGAATTTAACTCTCATAATAAGCTGTCCATTATTGGTGAGTTTAGCCTGCTAACAGCTTCTTTTGGGTTGTTGTCACGCGCCCGCTGAGTGATATCTTAGCAACAGAGAGCGTTTGACTGTCCTGATTAAGTTTCCATTTGTAGAGCGGCTTTCAATTGAGTACAGTAAAACCAAAATCAAAGCCAAAGTAATTGCCTGATTACTTTCGGCACTGACTTGAAAACAAATCCATGTCACTTTCCCGCGCTTTGGGTCAGCTGCATTTATTTGCTTCGAGCTTTGATTGGTTATTGGATTGTTTGTGTCCCTTGTGATTGGTCAGAGTGATTGATTTGTTTCTGGCTTCAAACTCAGTAGCCCATTTCACGGTTAACTTTCCTCATTTCATAATTACAATAAAATCAGTATATATGTGAAGCAATTTCGAGCTAGACACTGTTTAGCTTCAGCCAGGGATTACATTGTAATGCAAATGAGAAAAACTAACCGTAAAAAGGACCACCGTCTCTTCCGAGTTGAATTTGGCTCTGTGCGAAACTATTCATATGTGAAAATGTGTTCTGCCTACAGGTTCATTTTAATGCAAATCAAACTCATTTTCACATGAAAGGTTTTGCACAAGGAATCGTTTTGAAACAGAGACATATAGGTAATTCGGAAATGGCCCTTTGAAAAGTGTTTGCAAGAGGCGCCATATGCTTAAAGAATCACAAATCAACAACCTAAGTTACATATAGTCATTGCTTAACAATACATTTTTTTCTTTGGTTTTCTTACAGGAGTTGGAGTCGCTCGTAAGGTCATTGAGGATCCAATATTAGGAGAGGACTCCGATTCTTACGCTGTACAGATCAATGAACATCCAAACGCTTCTTGTTCAAATACCAAAAACAGAGTTCAGATAAAGAAGTCCTCTAAAGAACTCACTCATGCCAATATCGGTGTACTGTTCAACTTGGATGAACACTTCTTGAATTTGTACCTCAACGGTAAGAAACTATAAAACCGCTCTAAGTTATTTGAGTGGGGGAAGGTGGCTGGGTTAGTTCTTCTGTGTTTGAGGGGAGGGTGATTAGAAATTAAGGCTCCATCCACACGTATCCGGATATTTTTGAATCCGCAGCTTTTTCTTTCCGGATACGTCTTCCGTCTACACGCATCCGGCGAATTCGGCCGCGAATCCGGATATTTTTTAATCCGCTCTCCGGAGTTACTCAATTCGATAGTTTAAGAAATGTGGGTTAAAAAATATTCCAACATAAACTTTTCCCACAGCTTTACACTACTGTTTTCCCTAAACTTAACGCTGTGATCTGTTTGAAGACGCTATATTCAATAGCATGATAATATCACTTTAGTTTTGAGTTCAAAATTCAAAACTCCGCGTCGAAGAAACCGCAACCTCTGGTTTCAAATCCGGCGCCTCCACATCTGATAACTCTCATGTTCAAATTTATGGACATTATATTACAATTGGTTCATGCTTTAGCGTGGACTATCGAGTTATGGAGCACGTGGGAAGTTTGGAGAGCACGAAAGAAGCGTAAGAGTTGCCGAGGCGATAGCCGAGGGCAACTCTAGCTTCTTGAGTGCTCTCCAAAATTCCCACGTGCTCCATAACTCGATAGTGCACAGCTAAAAGCATGAACCAATTGTTATAGCATAGCCGGTGGAATTGTGCACCGTTATTGTCGGGAAATATAATATTTTTCCACGCGCTAACAATGGCCGCTCTCGCGAAAAAAAATTCTGGCGTAGCGATTTGCTCACGCTATCAGCGTGCGCTATCGGGATTTTGAGCACGCTTTCGTATACTGAATTTGATTGCGCGGCTCTGCTAGCTATGTTATAATTAGAAATAAATTCAAACAGTGACCTTTATTCTCGTTTAGTTTTGCGCGTTAGCTGCGCAGGAATGCCCAAGTCCTTCTATGCATGAGGTGCACCTACAAGGAATCATGGTCATTGTATTTATCATCTTGGACTGGATATTCGTTTTGATGAGTACAACTGCCATGATTCCCTGTAGGCACGTCTCATAGAGGGAATTAACGATTTAAATCGAGCGGCCTGCGTTCGAGGTGAGGTCATTATGCAGTGTTCTTCGGCAAGAAACTTTAATCCCAAACTGCCTCTCTCCACCAAGGGCCGGGTTAAGCTCGATTAAGCTAACCCAGGTTTAGCACAATACATAAGCAGTGAAAAATATTTTTATACAAGAAAAATAAATCCTTAGGTTAACTTTTAATCCTGGGTTAACGCCAACCGGCTTTCGAACAACCCGGCCCAGTGCGTAAATGGGTCCTAGCGAATTTGAATTCAATTTAAAAATGCAATCCGGTCCATTCCCCTGTGGAATCAAGGCATAAACTGACTCAAACGCGCCCAGTTCGGAAGAGAGATACTGGTAGTCGAGGTTCATGCTACGGCAAATGGAGAATAACCCAAACGGCCTGATGGGCCACTAGGCTTAATACTTCATGTTACCTTCACCTTCTGTCTCTTAGGTAAGCTCTTGACGGATCCATCCCGACCAAACGGACCGACCTTTGTGGGGCTGTCAGGAGAGTTCTATCCTGCACTAAGTCTGTACGGAACGAATGTCAAACTAACCGTTCACACTGGAGAGTCGTACGATAACTGAACTGGATCACAACGGCAGCGTGTTTACACTTCATATAAGAATCGCATCGCCAATGTCATTAGCTTTGAGAAATATTTTTTTTTCACGGAAGAAAACCTAAGTTAAATGAACGCATATCTAAATGATTGATTGTGGACAGGGCCAGGTTGCACTCAAAATTGTAAGCTACAAAGTGCTAGACGGCGTTACGTCTCGAAGAACTCTTACTTTTTTTAGAAACTATTTAATCAACTGAAAGGCTGAATGTCATGATATGGAAAAAAAAGTCCCAAGCGAAAATTGATCTATTGCTTTCTTTTGGATCACCTTAAAATCACGATTTGTGATTACGAGTTTCTTTCAGAGATAAGCTGTCCAAAGAAACTCTTGGCATAGGATGTCGAGGAAAGTCCTTTATCAGTGTTAAAACAAGGTTGCTGTGTATGATTCCTCAGCATTTTTACCAGAGAATAACTGCCTCTTGTGTAAAACTTTGAAAAGGTCTCGATGAATTAAAAGCGTTTTTTTGCTTTCCGAGGAGAAAGGTTGAAAAAGAGACAGATAGTCGTGCTGTACAGAGAATGAATGATGTGGCAGAAGGCACACATTGTTCCAAAATGCTATTAAAGGCCAAATTAACGGGCGTAAATTTGTACAGATTACAAAGCTTGCGTGTTCCCTTCAAACGATCATCTTGTATGACAACAATAGCTTTTATCCAGATTCTTTTTGTGTACATGTATTCGTATTGTGTTAATAAAACTCTAAAGAAAGAATCATTCCGCGAGAACAATAACAATTGCAGCATATTGTACCATACATAAACTGTAAAATAGCATTTTGGCAGGTTAATGGCTTTGATTCAAAAGGGTAATCTTGAGTCAATTTTGGCGATGATAGTTTTTCAGGGTGTGGGAGGAATTCTTATGTGTGACCATATGGTGTTGTTTTTCTTGTGTTGTACCAGGAGCCTCCTGGTTGTACAAAGTACAATGATAGGTTTAAAGGAAAATTGATATAGCGCTGTTCATTTTTCTTTTTTCAGTATTTCTGTCCAGGTTCAAAATTTTATACCTCAAAAATTTATCCAATTTTTTATTGGAAACAAAGAAAGTGATTTTTAAATCCAGCCTTCTTCATTTTGCTGATAGGTTGGTTAAGGTTATTCTAAATCCGGCATTTCTTCATTAATATCACTCAGTAAAGAAACCACAGTGTTGCCCGATCGCTTCTTTCACAGCTTTTCTCACTTCCCTGATTCGCCAGCAATACAGAACAGGGTTCACCGATGAATTGAAGAAGATTAAAGTCGCAGTGAATCCCTCGGCGACTAGAAAGGAGTCCCCAGTAACGGCCCTCAGCCCCGAAACTATACCATACGGTAGATAACACGCTAACAATGTGAAATGAACCCACAGCGCGTTGGAAACTGTTTTCTTGTATCGTTCGATATTGATCGAAGAGCTTGCACTGGACTGCCGTTGAGAGCTGATATCCCGAACTTTTGTTTGTTGCAGACGAAGAATATGGTTAATTCTGGCGTAGCAAAAGGTGGACGTTAGTACGCAAAGAACGATTGCCGTAACACACACAGTATAGAAAACGAATTTGTTCTGCGAAAGAAGCGCAGCTCCATTAGCAATATTTAACACCCAGCTGACAAGCACGAAAGAACGAACTCGGCCAGTAGTTACAATTTGTCTGTATTGTACTCCAAGCGACAGCGCTAGCAATCTATCGATGCTGATAAAGGTTAGAATGAAGAGCGACACTCCGCTTAAAACTGCACTGGTTATATAGCTCGATACAGAGGTGAACAGATAGATGCGCAATTGTCGTGTAAGAATTGCAATGGCGTGAAGAGCAGCTAATGGCTGCGAAATGACACCAACACAGAGATCGGTGATCGCCAGAGAGCGAAGTAAGAATCTGGATGGCGGATAAATAGAGGACTTCTTTCGAAGAGCGTAAACTATCAAAATGTTCCCCAGAGTTGTGGTAATGACAAGTAAAGTGTTTAACAACGACAGAGCAATGAACGAGGTTGAAACGTAATCCAATCTTTCCTTTTCTAAAAAACTTGGCGTAGTTGGTTCGTCATCACCATTTACCATTTCCAAATCTGCCGCTTGCCTAAAAGACTTCAAGTTTCAATTCCTCAACGCTCGCTGAAATAGCTTTGAACTGTTTATCGTGGTAGTCTCAAAGCTTATGATTTTTCACTTGCTCACAGATTCTTGATAACCAAATTTCAAAGCCTGCTGTGCGAATTGAGATCATTTCATTACAAGGTATAAATGACAGATTTTTGTTAGCGTTGGCGGTTGTCAGTTTGGACGGAACGTTAGATTAGCTTTTGGCATTTTTTCGGTTATGAGTTCCTTCTGGGCGATAAAGGGACAAAACTCTCATTAACGTTTTGGTCATATGTCAGCTGATATATACCCTTTTTACAGGAACTGTTCGAGACATCAAAGCTTTGCGAAAAACACCGAGATTTGACAACACAAAATGAAGATGCTAAGAAAATTAAATTCAATTTAATAACAAGTAAAAAGCAATTAAGACGTTTTAATTCCAAACGCTAAGTACATGTACATTATTCTCAGATGCCTCTTCTCCTTCCGTGACAATATCGCCATTGCCATCGAGCTCTTGAAACTCACATATATTTGCGACTTGCGTGCTTTTAAATAAAAACAAAGGGCAACTTAACTGTGTTTTTATCTCGCTAGTAAACTTAAATCCGCGAGATGAAATCGCAAAAAAAGAAAAAAAGTACCGGTAAGTGTCACCATTTCGAAAGAAAAATGACTCAAAACAAAGCAGTTTAGTATCGCCATATCGACTCTTCAAAACTGCAAATACAATTCGTCGAGAAAATTTCCTGCAGTTTCTCAACTATCTGCTTGCATTTTGACATAAGGCCATTTTTTAGTTAAAGCTTGGCAGTTCCGTTTATCAATTTTCAGTTAATTATATTTTCAATAAAATCTGGTCAGTTTATTAGCTGTCAGTTACTGAATAATTTTTGCTTAGCTGCGGAACTAATTTTTCAGTTGAACATTTTAATGTCAAAATACATTGCAAGGCTGAGGTAACTCATCACGTTTAATTTTGTGTATCACCAGATTTTTAACAAGTTGCGATAGATTCGCTGATGCGGCAGATTTGAATTTTGACAGTTTCAAAAATTGGAACTCCACAGCATTAATTTTGGTTCCGTTGTCCATTTTAAGGGGTGCGACAGCGTACTGTTGTATTAAGAATATTCCTAGTGTTATTTGTTAACTGCTCGAGAACGGAATAGATGTCTCAACTTGTGGATTTTATAAGTTTTATAAAACCAGGGGATAATCTTTTGATAAAACTGCAAAATTTTAGTTCGATTCAGACGCCGTGCTTATGTCGTCCTTTTGTCGAACCTAAGTCCTTAATTTAGTTCGGCACGGCAGAAGCACGACTTCTGAACTCAACCTGACTTGTCTTAAGTACTTAGGCAAAATGAAATTCATGGCAGCATTGAATTGTATCACGTCGTTTGCACTAAAATAACTTTAAAGCTGGACAATTAGGGCCTGTTTACATGGTGGTGGGGGACCCCAGGTACGTGAGGTAACCCGCCTAGGTGGGGTAACCCGCCTAGGCGGGTTGCCCGGTCTGCCAGGTAGGGTAACCCGCCTAGCCGGGGTCGCATTTTGCCATGT
>OZ026600.1:860700-900700 GCA_964020085.1 Micromussa lordhowensis | reverse complement strand
CGATGAATTGAAGAAGACTAAAGTTGCCGTGAAACCTTCAGCGACTGCAAAAGTATCTCCAGTTATGGCCTTCAGTCCCGAAACTATGCTGTATGGTAGATAACACGCTAACAATGTGAAGTGAACCCAAAGGGCGCTTGAAACTGTTTTCTTGTAACGTTCCACGTTCAGCTGAGAGCTTTCATTCGGTTGTCCTTGAGAAACAGTGCCCCGGACTTTTTTGCGTTTCACACGGAGAGTGCAGCAGATTTTGCCGTAGCAAAAAGTCGAAACTACCAGGCAAAGGAAAATACCCGCGAGACAAGCCATGTAAAAGACAAATCTGTTTCCCAAGAGGCGAATGGCCCCGTTGGCGATATTTACTGCCCAGATGAAAATCACAAAAATACGGACTCTCTTAGTGGTCACTGTTTGTCTGTATCGTACCCCAAGCGACAGAGCTAGCAATCTATCGATGCTGATAATGGTTAGAACGAATAGAGACACTCCGCTCAAAATGGCACTTGTGATATAAGTTGACACGACGGTGAATTGAAACATCACCAAATGTTTGGTCAGAATAGAAACGGCGTGAAGAGCAGCTAATGGCTGCGATATGAGACCAACACAAAGATCTATAAACGCCAGAGAGCGGATTAGTAGCCTGGATGGTGCATGAAGACAAGAATTCCTTCCAAGAGCGAGGAAAATCAGAGTATTTCCTAGAGTCGCAGTGATGGCGAGGAAAATATTCAACACAGACAGAACGATAAACGAATTATAAAAGCCCGAACTTTTGTTTTGAAACAAGGTTGGCTGAGTTTCTCCGTTGTCATCGTTTGTGTCACCGTTCATTTTCTTTAACTTAGAGAAATTGTCGTTAGCTCAGATCGTGGAGGTTATTTTCGTTCATTTATAATTATTATCTTGAACGGAGGAGGAATTGTCGACGGTTTATTTATTTTAAAATCTCATCGGACAATAGAAAATAAACGTTCGTTACAAAAATAGCATTTAGTGTATTATTATGTAGGCATGTGTTTTATTAAGATTGCGTCAAATTATCGCTTCAGTCGCGTAAGATTTGCCTCATTGGATAAAAGGCACTTGCCTCAGACGTAATTTAAAAAATTGATGTCAGAAACATTTCCACCTGCTAAATTTGGAGAAGTGCTTTGCGTCAAAACCTGAGAGCAAACGTCTATATTTTCATATTTGAACCAAAAAAAAAATAGAATAGGTCTGCACGCAAGCTATTCGAGTTTTCACCATGGCCTTTCGGTAAATCATCTGTTCGGAAAATCTTAAACCCCTCCCTCCGATTTTCTTAAGACAAGGAATGACGCAGCAGATCAACACGAAAACGAGGCCTAAAATTCCTGAAAAGCCAAGAGGGACAGACAATTTGCGGTCACGGTCACGAAGGCTGTTTACCACTTACCGAAAACTTCCGGAAATTTCGGTTAGTATGTAAATGGTGAGACAATTTTGCCTCGACCAATCGAACACTTTCCAAATAAACAGAACGCCTTGAAAGGTAGTACAAAATTTGGAATCGAAATATCCGAATGGAAGACGGCTTACAATTTGTAATACTTCACCACTGAGTTCTATCCGCCATCTTGGAAATATGATCAGGTCGAACTCATACTAGGCTCTCTTGGTAAATTGGAGTTGTTAGTAACTGGTAAATGGACAATGCGAGCGATTTTGCTTACCATTTGCCAAAGAGTCAAAGAGTTGACCGTAAGAAAACCTTCACCGGGTTATTAACTAATCATTTTAGCTTTACCTCGAACTCTTACAAAGTCTGAGGTTAGGGTTTCACGATGACATCACTAAGCTTAGGGATATCCTAAAGAAGAATTTTTTTCCTGCGGTTGTAAATCGTTCCATCACTGGGACCCAAAACAATAATTGTCCCCGGGGTTCACTTCCCACCACTTCACCTATGTTTTTCTTCAAGCTAACCCTCATATGCAGTTTTTCTGTTCAATTATCACTCAGACAAAGATTCGTCATTTCATTAAGCGCTATTTAATGATTTAGATATCAAACTATTTCTTCTTCTTTTAAGATCTGCAACATGTTTGGTGTGAAAGACCTTATTCCTGGCGGACTCCGTTCACGCTCACATTTTCAAACATCTGCGGAATTCTCAACATTGTGCGGGAACCTTATGTTCCGCAGATTGTTTATGTTTTGGATCACGCCTCCAGTAGTTTCCAACTTAAGATGAAAGAGGCTATTATATTCAAAGAGAACAACCCTCTTTGAATCAACAATTACACCATGTAAATTTAAAACTATCTTTATGATTCTTACACGCTAGTTTTTTTTCTTCTTTTAAGGCGGGGGTACACGGTGAAGGTTGTTTTGACGTCGCTTAACACGGCCTTTCTGCCAATATCTCGGTCACGTTTCAAGCGACACTAAATCTCTCTGCTCATCTCATTAACCACTGTTTGGCGGTTTGTGTAAATTTTTGGGTGATTTTTGGGCATTTTGGGAAAGGGATATTTTTTTCTCAATGGATAGGTTAAATTGAGGAAAATGTGAAATGTTGAAGATTTGCAGGATTTGGAAAATTGAAATTTGAAGTGAAGAATTAGTAGACGGATACCAAACAGTCCCCTAGCAACCTGGGCTCTCTGTTGCGGGGGTCAACTGTCTGGAAGGAAACTGAAGGAAATTGTTAGGATTAAGATGGGCCATCTTAATCCTAACAATTTCCTTATTTATTTTACTTCAAATTTCACTCCTATTCATGCTTACCCCCGCCTTAAGATCTTATCCAGTGAAAAGGCCTCTCACATTTTCAAATTTCTGCAGAATTACAGCATTGCCGCACCTTATGTTCAGCAGGTTGGGTCACGCCTCCGGTAGTTTCCAACTTAAGATAAAAGAGGCTATTCATATTCAAAGAGTACAACCCTTTATGAATCAACAATAACACCACGTAAATCTAAAACTATGCATCTAATTCTCACACTTTCGCGTTTTGGATCATTTTGTTGTCACAATTAGCATTTTTCTACTTATTATAAATTCTACCTCCAACGCTTTGTAAATCAATCAACTGAAGATGACAGGAGAATCTGTCGAAACATGTCTATGAAACTTAAAAGTTTTGTCGTTTACTTTAAATTCTTATATTATTATTGAGCTTTTGTTATAACAGCTTGTATGTATAATTGTAAATGTTCTATGTTACTGATTTGGTATGCTTTCCTCGGGGTCTCGTATAACAGTCTAAATCTTTTGCTTTTTTTTTTCGTATCTGGCGTAGTACAGGTTCTAATTTTTAGAACCGATAGTTGTAATTTGAAAGGATACAGATTATGTTATAAGACGAAATACTTCTGCATCAGACGAGTGACTGACGCATGCGCAATAAACTATTCACATTGAATATATCGTGCAAGTAGTCAGAATTTATCCTTCCCTCTGTTACTTTCCGCTTTTTAGGAAGATCAGACAAAGGCAGACCATGGCTGCTAAGCCCTGTTTTTGAGGGTACTGTACTTTTTGAGTAGCGCACAAGTGATACCAAGTTCAGCTCTTTTCAGAACCGAAGTTTCCTTTCTTTCAGAATCTAAGTCAGCTTAAACCAGTCAATCAAATCAAAGAAGAATGTTTTCCAAGCATCATCAAGAACACGTCTATGCAAATGGACATAAACTGTCCATAAATGTCCGGTCGAATTTTTCCAAGTTTACCCCCGAGTTCAATCCATGGTAAACTACACAAATTTTGTCCACACACGCCTATTTTTTGCCTTTCTGCCAGGATCGCTCTAGAAATTTTCTGCAACTTTAAACCGTTATTGGAATATATTCCAGTTAATTCTATGACCAGTTCAGAAGCAAGAGCTGAAATTGCCTAGATTGGATGACATAGCCCCTTCAAAGTCAGTAGCTTTCGTTTGTGGGGCGGTGGACTTACACCAAGTTGAAATTGTGGATAATTTAGGTAATTAAGGTATAATTACACAGGAGAGAATGCCGGTGGTTCTACGCATTTTCCGCGATCTGAGATCCTTTGCATACGATATCCACCTGGCATGAAAGTCACAAAACGCTGTCAATACAATGGAACCCCGGTAATCAGCTGACCAAAGGACTAAAAAAATCTGGTTGTATTAACTGCCGGGTGGCCGCGTAACAGGGGTTCTTTAAATAAGACAACGATTCACTGAGCGTTTGCTCGGGCCAGAAAGCGGCTGAAATTACGAGGTGACCGTATTAACGGGGCTGCAGTAAGGCGGGGTTCCACTATATTAATTCCAAAACTCTTCCACAGATTTCTGTTTTTTCGTCCATATTCACAAGCAAGTAGCCTCATCTAGGCGGTGAGTTAGCAGGAGAGACGCGCGGCAAGGGAAGGCGAGAGAAAAGCCTGTGAGTAACTTTACGTTAATGGCGAACTTGAAAAGTTGACGTTTGTTTGGGACGTCAGTTACAAGGCTGTCAAGATTGACTTGGCGCTGCTTCACTTACATCACTCTGAGCTCCAGTTGAAAAACACGCCGCAGTATTGCCTAATGGTTTCCTTTACAGCCTGTCTCACTTTCCTGATCCGCCAACAATACAGAACAGGGTTCACCGATGAATTGAAGAACATTAAAGTCACAGTGAATCCCTCGGCGACTGCGAGAGTTTCTCCAGTTATGGCCTTAACTACTGAAACTATACCAAACGGTAGATAACACACTAACAATGTGAAGTGAATCCACAGCGCGCATGAAACTGTTTTCTTGTATATTTCTCTTTGCAGCGGAGAGCTTTCATTTGGTTGTCCTTGAGAGAAAATAGCATGAACTCTTATTTGTTGTAGACGGAGAATATAGTAGATTTTTATGTAGCATATAGTCGATATTACCACACAAAGAGAAATGCTCGCCACACAAACAATGTTGAAGACAAATCTATTTTCCGGAAGAAAGCTCAGTAAACCATTCGCGATATTGGACACCCAACCAAAAATCAGAAAAGCGCGGACTCGCCCAGTGGTCACTGTTTGTCTGTATCGTACTCCAAGCGACAGAGCCAGCAATCTATCGACGCTTAGGAAGGTCAGAATGAAGAGTGATACTCCGCATAAAATTGCACTTGTGCTATAAGTCGATATCACAGTGAATCGAAATATCGCCAAATGTTTGGTCACAATAGAAATGGCGTGAAGAGCAGCTAATGGCTGAGAAATGAGACCAACACAGAGATCGGTAAACGCCAGAGAGCGGATCAATAGCCTCGATGGTGCATGAAGAGAAGAACGCCTTCCAAGAGCGAGTAAAATCAAAGTGTTTCCTAGAGTCGCGGTGATGGCGAGGAAAATGTTCAAACACGAGACTACGATAAAGGAGTTACGAACGTACTCCAGTTGTAAACTTTTGTTTTCGAACGAGGCTGGCAAAGTTTTCAAGCTCATTTTCGTCAATGGTAATATTCTGTCGCTCGTTTAGTTCGATGAAGCTTTTTTCTTGAATTTGAATTGTTAGAAAATAAAAGTTCTGTTTGAAAGGAGAAAGGTTTCTTTGTTTAATTGTCTAATCTGACAGGGATAAGGCAAACATTCGTTAAAAAAATGACATAAAGCTTACTCTACGCAGGCATCTGTTTGTTTACAAATGAACCGCTAAATTGCAGGTTGATGAACGGACAATTTGCTTTATTGGATGAAAGCAATTGCCTAACGTAAGTTTTAGAAAAAATGCAAGTGGTAAGCTTGGGAAAGCGGGTTGCACAAGTAGTACAGGAGTCCGACTCAAAAGGAAAATTCCCGAGAGTGCGCGATTTTCTGATTTTCATGATTTATTTTCCTGGTTAAATACACCTGCTGTCCAAGTTACATAACAGAGTATATACTAATTTAAAACTCCTTATCAGATTTCTGTTTTGTCATTCATGTCTACAGACAGATGATGTAACAGGATCGACACCATAACATAATTATGACTTTGTGTTACCTAGCAACAGAAGTTCAACCGAAAAAAAATGTTCGTTCCCCTCATCTGGTTCTGTATCAGACTTTCTCAAAGTCCTTTGTGGTTTGCAGGCTCTCTGGCTCGCTCCTTTTCCTTACGCCATTCAAACACGGGTTTTTGAGCGTCCCTGAAATTTCTCTCGTTCCGAGCTCGGCTCAACTTACAAGCTCGGCTCAACTTACAAGCCTAGGTTGTGTATGTACCAAAATGAGTTTAGCTGTTGCCACTTTCCACCACCTACGGTATCGAGTATCGAGGTCCAAACTAAGAAAGAATTGTACAGGCCCGCAAGTGATCCCGGGACCGCAAAATGATCCCGAAATTGGATGGATAATAATCCCAGGACCGGAAGTTATTACCTATACCGTAAAAGTAGGAATGGCATGGACTTTTAGGTTTTGTAACTTGTAAATAGACTAATTTTTAAATTTTCTTAGGCTTTGTAACTTGATTGACCACATTTTAAAATTGTTCTTAGGTTTTGTAATTTTAGGTAGGTGCCCTCTATTAGTAGAGGATTATCCCTCGGCTAAAACAAATTGACAGATTAATAAAGTTCAAAAAAGTCGCAATTGTGTAATAAAGGGGATGCCCCATAACTTCATAGCATAGCCTGGTATAAATCAACGTCGGATGTAGCCAGCATAAAACGATTGATATCAATCTTTTTATTTTATGTTTCCGAAATCGATTTCTTAACTTACAACTTAGACAAGTACCTTTTGTCGAATGACGCAAGTCTTCTTCTGCTAAGCGTATAATTTGGTACAATCGAGACTAACATAGGCGCCAGTCCAACCGTAAAATGTAAATTAAGAAATAAAATGATTGATTGATTGAAATCTTAGGCAAACACATCGTCACATCATGGTAGCTTAATGTCACTTTTGTAATGGATGTTTGTCTTATTATTATCTCACTAGATTTTAGAATAAATAGACCCACCTTGATCCCCCGCAGTTTTTTTTATTTATTCAGTTATAAGATGTAGCTTCCTCAAACCAGTCAGAAGAAATGAACGGCGAAAACAGAGAAACGCAGCCAGCAATATTTCAAAGCAAGGATTTGGGATTTTATAATTCGTTTATTGTTCTGTCTGTCTTGAATATTTTCCTCGCCATTACTGCGACTGTAGGAAATACCTTGATATTCCTCGCTCTTGGAAGGAATTCTTGTCTTCATGCACCATCGAGGCTGTTAATCCGCTGTTTAACATTTACCGATCTCTGTGTTGGTCTCATTTCTCAGCCATTAGCTGCTCTTCACGCCGTTTCTATTTTAACTAAGCATCTGAAGATCTTTCGATTCACCGTCGTGTCAACTTATATCACAAGTGTAATTTTAAGCGGAGTGTCGCTCTTTGTTCTAACCTTTATCAGCATCGATAGATTGCTAGCTCTGTCGCTTGGAGTACGATACAGACAAAAAGTGACCACTAAACGAGTCCGTATTTCTGTGATTTTTATCTGGGCAGTAAATCTCGCCAACGCGGTCATTCGCCTCTTGGGAAACAGATTTGTCTTTTACACTTTTAGCCTCGTGAGCATTTTACTTTGCGTGGTAGTTTCGACATTTTGTTACGGAAAAATTTGCCGCACTCTCCGTGTGCAAAGCATAAAAGTTCGTACTACTGTTTCTGAAGGACAACCGAATGAAAGCTCGAGGCTGCACGTCGAAAGGTACAAGAAAACAGTTTCAAGCGCGCTGTGGGTTCATTTCACATTGTTAGCGTGTTATCTACCATACAGCATAGTTTCGGGACTGAAGGCCATAACTGGAGATACTTTTGCAGTCGCTCATGGCTTCACTGCGACTTTAATCTTCTTCAATTCATCGGTGAACCCTGTTCTGTATTGTTGGCGAATCAGGGAAGTGAGACAAGCTGTGAAGGAAACCATCAGGCAATACTGTGGTTTTTCAAGTGGAGATCAGAGTGACATAAATGAAGAAACGTGAAGTTAAATTCTGACAGCTTGATTCAAACCGCAACTAGAACGCTATTAAGTTAACGCTGGACACGACAGCGTCCATATTTACCACCTGGGCGGCGGATACTTTAACTTTATCAACTTCATTTAAGCCCAGCGAGTTGCCTTTTTGCAACTGGAAAATAAACAGCATAAAATATGGAAGTTGCTAATGTTCAAAACAGAAGCTCGTTTTGTCCCAGGTGTGGGGGGCGGGGGAGGGGGGAAGGGGTTGATCACTCCTGGATTAAAAGGTTGTGGCGCTTGCTGTACCTTTCAGGGGGGAATAAAACGTTTTTTGGTTCATCTTAGGCTGTGCAGTCTCAAAAGGCCCACTGCTGGAGCTTAGGGTATTGAGGCGAAAAAAAAACAGTATGACAGGAGACAACATTTTTGTTTTAGAATTAGTACCTTTAGGGGGTGAAAATCAAAAATCAAAGCCTCTCCCATAAAACAGGATCTTGGCACCTCTTAAGAGTTCTTTTCAAAATTTCCGACGATTACCCCCTTCCTATTATGTGGTAGTTCTACCCGGGCTTTTTTGTATAGGCGGCATGTTATGACGTCACGTGTCAGGAACATGGACACCACCACATCTATTATTGTAAACACACTTTGGAAACAATGAATCCCGTTGCTAAGCAACTCAACGTTTCCCCGCTGAAAGTGTCAGGTCAAAGCCATGTTCGCGAGTACTGCTGGGAAGTCCTTCGGCTAGCTTAACTTAAAAGGTTCTTTCACTTTCATTTCTGTGATATTATATTTCTCAGAATTAGTTCTGTGCAAAGAAAATTAAACAAAAAAATACGACATGTTTGTTGAGAGTTTTTCTTTACATCCGTCTTTATCTGTAAGTATCAACGGTTAGCGAATTGCTCTTAACGTGGTTTCTGAGCGCGACTTTAAATGAAAATACATCGGCTCAATACTTATAGATAGTATGGCCCCTTCATTGAACACCCAAAAGATTTCACAGAAAATGCGAAAAATCACGTAGTTTCGTGATTTCCCTAATTTCCCCAGAAAGCTGAGTAGAAAAGTTATTAAAAACAAAAATATTAAGAAAGGGACAAATTGCTCACGAAAATAGCGTACATCAACGTCGGATGTAACCGCATATAGCATCAAACATAAAATAAAACGACTTTTCAATCTTTTTATTTTAGCAGTTAGAAATGTTTCCGGCCCTGACATCAATTTCTCAAATTACACCTTAAACCAATGCCTTTTATCTAATGACGCAAATTTTCCCCTGCTCAACGTATAATTTGGTACAATCTTAAGCAAACACATCGTCACATCATGGCAACTTAATGTCATTTTTGTAATGAATGTTTGTCTTGAATTTACGGCTAAATTTTAAATAAACAAATACACCTTAATCCCGCCTGCGTTCAAGATAAATGTTCATTATTTGAAATGAGAAAAGAAAAAAAATTACTTCCTCAATCTAAGCTGGTGGGTACAATTCCTCTCACTTAAAGAAAATGGATGGCGACAACAGAGAAACGCAGCAGCCAACCTTGTTTGAAACCAGAAGTTTGGGCTCGTTTATCGTGCTGTTTTTCCTAAATATTTTACTAGCCATCACTGCGACTCTCGGAAATACCTTGATATTCCTCGCCCTAGGAAGGCGTTCTTGTCTTCATGCACCATCAAGGCTATTAATCCGCTGTTTAACATTTACCGATCTCTGCGTTGGTCTCATTTCGCAGCCATTAGCTGCACTTCATGCGATTTCCATTCTGACCAAACATTTGACGATCTTTCGATTCACCGTTGTCTCAAGCTATGCAACCAGTACCATTTTAAGCGGAGTGTCACTTTTCATTCTTACCTTTATCAGCATCGATAGATTGCTGGCTCTGTCGCTTGGGGTGCGATACAGACAAACAGTGACCACTAAGAGAGTCCGTATTTTTATGATAATCATCTGGGCAGTAAATATCGCCAACGCGACAATTCGCTTTTTGGGGAACACATTTATCTTTTACATTTTTTGCCTCGCGAGTATTTTCTTTTGCGTGGTAGTTTCGACTTTTTGCTACGGAAAAATTTGCCGCACTCTCCGTGTGCAACGCCGAAAGGTTCGGGCTTCTGTTTCTGGAGGACAACCAACTGAAAGGTCTGAACTACACGTCGAAAGGTACAAGAAAACAGTTTCAAGCGCGCTGTGGGTTCATTTCACATTGTTAGCGTGTTATCTACCATACAGCATAGTTTCGGGACTGAAGGCCATAACTGGAGATACTTTTGCAACCGCCGAGGGATTCACTGCGACTTTAATCTTCTTCAATTCATCGGTAAACCCTGTTCTATATTGTTGGCGAATCAGGGAAGTCAGACAAGCTGTGAAAGAAACCATCAGGCAATACTGTGATTTTTCAAGTGGAGCCCAGCTTGACGCTCAGAACGTCAGTTTTCAACGAACATCCACGTCAAGGGCGTTTCATTTAAATTTGTCAACTTGAACTAAGTTTAAAGACCATTACTTGACTTTAATTTTTTTCATTTTTAAATGATTTTTTGATTATTAAGAGCTGCTTTGAATATAGATGCCATGTTGTAACGTGATTACGAAGTGGTACATGGAAACTAGCGGCCTGACAAATTATTATACACACAATTTGAAAACAAACTTTTTTCTGTTGGATTGCTTCTGTTGCTAAATATAATGTAATTCTCATGATGTGAAAGTGACAGCTATTCATCCAATCGGGAAGCTCCGAGGCTAACTCAGATGTGAAGATTTTTGCGAGGGTGTTTTGCAATCGGAGTTTTCAGAATTCGTTCTATAGCTACAGTGAGATAGCTACTGAAAATTTATTATGACGATTTCTTTGATTCCTCGTACCTATCTACTACATGTTATTCTGTTGTTCTTTCGTGGCATGTCAACATATTAGTGAGTAAACAGATAATTGTAGTGTTTGCCCTGCTCTGTAGATTTCTGGTAGCAGGTGCATATATACGCAATAGATTTCACAGAAAGTGTGGAAAATCACGTCCCTTCATAATTATATATTACGCAAGGACTCAGTAATTTCGAAGTTGAGTAATCAAATCCTTACCATCTCTCTCACAAGTTTAAGCTTGTGATCTTAAGCTTAATAAATCAGCTGCATTACCGTCGGCTTGAACTGAGCTCTAGAGGAGACGAAAGTTCCGTTATCAATAAAGATAAACCTTGTAATACTTGAGCATAGTTAAAACTGTACTGTACCTCCACATAGTCTAGCGATGATATGGCCACTGATTTATTCCTGCAACACAGGCTACTGATTTCATGGTAGTATGCTTAAACCATTTTTCTAAGCTCAGCAGGTGAAAATGTTTTTAAAATGTCTTAACCATAATATGAGGTGACACCATCTGCAAAAAGGGAGTGTTGTTGCTGATTGATTTTTACTGGCGCGCGAAAATTCAACGACTAGCGACACTGAACTGCCTCGTCCCCAGGCGCCATTGTGTTTCGTCGGCGAAGAGCGGGAAACAAGGAGCGCGGTGCTTGATGGTTAGCAAGGAGCATGGCGCTGGATGAGTGCAACAGATCCATAATACAACGGGCACCGCGCTCCAATCGGACAGGGACGCTTGGGGATGAGGCAGCAGCGCCAACGAATCAGAGGCGCCAAACTCATCTCAGAGTAGCACGTCATCACTTGTAAATAAATGGTGTCCAAAGTCTAATTACACCTCTTGACTAGGGAAAACATTGCACGCTCTAAAAGAAACAAAATACTATTATAATTATTTTTAGCCCGCCTGTTTAAAATTGAGTTGATGTCAGTTGACTTATCTTTACACAGCATACAAACATCAGTGAAATGCCAAACTACTTGGGCCCTTCATGTTGTAAAAAGTGACGCGGAATTCAGGATGACATAAATAAAAAGGTCTTTGGTGGAGTAAGGAGAAAGACTAACCCTTAGTGTATGCAGATACAAAGTACGATTTTTATTATTTAGAGTATGTTTTATAAGAAAATCGGGGCTAAAATCTGCGAAATTTAAGAATGTTTTAAGATTAAACCCGAGTCTGAGATTTTGAAAAGAAAATAATTTTGTGTTGAAAACTTGTAAAGATGAAATTCTTACATGCAACTAATAAAACGAGTGCTTAGTATTCAGTTAAGATGGCTGATGAAACGCCAAAACCAAAGAGTTCATCTTGTATACAACACAACTTAATTAAACTATACGAACAAACGTTTTTCAGGCAATGCGAAAAGTTTCAGCTTTTCAAGGGTTCGTAAACAGTGGGGGAAAACAATAAAAATTATTTAAACGGTCCATGAAGTTACAAAGTAGGGCCCGAGACGAGATAATTAGTGTATATTACACAAAAATGTAAACAGCTATATATTGAATTTGGTTTTCCCATAATAGCCAGAGTTAATAATGGTTCCATTTCTTTAAAAAGCAAACAATCTCACCTGCTTTCCACCGTTACTATTTGTTTTATGTTTTTTAGAGCAAAAAAAGGAAAGCTGGAAGTTCTCAGATAAAAGGATGTCGAATGGTGAAGTTCGCCCAACCTTGTTTGAAAGTATACATTTGGCTTATGTTTATAACTCATTTATCGCTCTGTTGGTGATAAACATTTTGCTAGCTACGACTGCGACTTTAGGAAATATTCTGATCTTCCTCGCTCTTCGAAAGGAGTGCTTGCTTCACCCGCCATCACGACTTTTACTCCGTTCTCTGGCGTCTACAGATCTCTGTGTTGGACTTATCTCGCAGCCATTAGCTGCCCTTCATGCTATTTCCATTCTCACTGAAAACCTGCGCCTCTATCGTTTCACCGTTGTATCAACTTATTTTACAAGTGCAATTCTAAGCGGAATGTCGCTCTTCGTTCTAACCTTTATAAGCGTCGATAGATTGCTAGCTCTGTCGCTTGGAGTACGATACAGACAAGCAATGACCATTGGGCGAGTTCGCACATTCCTGGTTCTCAGCTGGGTGCTCAACATCACAAATGGTGTTACGCGCTTCTTATCAGACAAATTTCTCTTTTACACGGCGTGTGTGACGGCCATTTTTCTTTGCGTGGCGACGTCGACTTTTTGCTACGCAAAAATTTACTACACTCTTCGTTTGCAGCAACTGAGAGTTCACGCAACAAGCTCTCAAACACAACCTACTAAAAGCTCACTGGTACTCAATGCCCAACGGCAGGAGAAAACACGTTCAAACGCACTCTGGTTGAAGTGTTGCCGCAATCCCAGAGACCGAGGTGTGCAACACATAAAAGTCCAGCCTAATCTGTCCAAAAGGCAAACAAATGAAAGCTCTCCGCTAAACATCGAACGATACAAGAAAACAGTTTCAAGCGCGCTCTGGATTCACTTCACATTGTTAGCGTGTTATCTACCATACAGCGTAGTTTCGGGAATGAAGGCCATAACTGGAGACACTTTGTACGTATCCGTGGGATTTACTGCGACTTTAATTTTCTTCAATTCATCGCTGAACCCTGCGCTCTATTTGTGGCGAATCAGGGAAGTGAGAAAAGCTGCGAAAGAAACCATCAGGCAATACTGCGGTTTGTCAAGTGAAGCTTAGAGAAAATCTGAACAATCACCTTTTAGAAACGAACCTAGGCAAAAGACTGACGCTCGAAATGTCAGGCTTCCTAATTTAATTTAGCGGTATAATTAGTCACCTTCAAGTGTAAATGTAACAAAGAGCTTCACGGAACTAACACAACGACAGGAGAAATTGTTGGCATCACATGTACAAGTTAACAAAAGCGCAGTGTTCCAGTGCCGATCAAAATTAGTTATATTCCATTTTAATGTTGCGGCTCGCATTTGAACTACTGAGTAAGGTAGAGCCCTCAACTTAGTTTTTAGTCTAAAAAGTCAAGCTCAAGGAGAATATATTTAGGTTAATCGGTATAAGCATCACTAAAACGAAAGTACGTCCATGGCAATTTTCTTCTGGCAAAGCACCACTGGGGTGATTTGCGAAGGAACTATGCCTTGCAAGTTGCACGGAACATCATTCCACTGTCCTGGCTGAAAAGGCCACGATCGCTTTTCTCCAATCTTGTGCACACAATTCTCTCCTCCATGTACCGCTGAGTGGTTTGGTTCACCATGGCCCCATGCTGTGTAACCCGAGAGAGGAGTATCGTCTACCCAGTAGAACTGTTGATCTTGCTTGCGATAAAGTCCTAACCACACTCCATAGTGCGTGACCGTTTTCTGCTTGCGAAGAAGGTCGTAGATGAACTGATTTTCGCTAGCTGTTGTGATTTTTCCGAGATCTCCACCCAGCCGTTGGCACATTACTCGAGCTTTCCTCCACTTTGGGGTTGGGGTATCAATAATGTGGAAACACGAGTGTCCGTGATGAGTCCAGCCGTTTGGACATAACTGGTCTGTTTGAAAAAAGGAAAGATGTGATTAATTAATTACACGACAACAAAATGGTGTTTTTTTAAGTCTATTTAACCCATCAATCAAGCCTGCGCGGCTAGCATGAGCAATGACGGCTTTGTCTAACTCTGGCAGTCCTGGGAATTTTTTCTTACGATTATTGCCAACGAGCCAGCCGAGCGAAGACGCTCGGCTGGCGAGGCGGCAGAGAATAGTGCCGCGCGAAGAATGGCGTATGCGAAAAAATTCTCGATCGAGCTCTGAAAGTGTAACTGTAAGGTGTAAGATGTAACAATGGCTCAGTTTGAGCCAATTGCAAGGACGGAACTATTCGAGCTATTGTAGTTTTAAGCCAATCAGGAGGCGCGTTACATCTAGACTTGTCTCGTGGAATATATCATTGTTTTCTTTTCTGTTGTGTTTATCCAACTGTGAACAATTTCATAGTCTCAGAACATATCGAACCAGCGTGTTTCCTCTCTCACTTTATCGAAATGAAAGTTCAATTGGGGAGCGTACCCTTTACAAAACTCTTCTTCTAATTCGAATATTCAGGAAAACTGTTAGACAAGAGCAAATCCAAGACACAAAATCGACATGAAAACGAACCAGCGTGTTCACCACGGAATTGAACGAGCATGTTCATGAATCGAAACAGTGTATTCCTTCTCTGTTTACCTATATCGAACTGAAAGTTCCATCGGGCAGCTTTTTTTGGAAAGATTGTGTTCACCAGTCGAACCACTAGAGCAAATCCAGTGTTGAAATCTAGCATATCGAACTGAAGGTTGAGTCGGCAGTGTTTCCGAACAGAACTGAACGAGCGTGTTTATCATACAGTCGAATCCAGTGTTCAAAACACAAATCGGATCTGTTTTGCGACAGAATTAAACGAGTCGTGTTCATCAATCAAACTAGCGTGTTCACTTTCAGTTTGACTTTGCCCATCATACTGAACTGAAAGTTCGACCGAGCAGCGATACATTCCAATACTCTTGATATTCAGGGATTGCGTGACGAACGTTACCTGCCGGTAAACGCGTTATAATTTTCTCTCGGTAATGTTTGCAACAGAAGAGAACGTTATGCTGTATTAATAAACCCCTTATTATAGCACAAATTATTCGCTCGTTGGCACTCTATCGATAGGTATCCCTAGTTTGTTAGTTTCAAACTGGACTGTAGGTAGTCCTGTTACAAACACAAATACGCATATTATCTTACACGAAAGAGTAAGCTGCCACACCCCGAAACACATTTGAGCTACCTAGACTGTGTACATCTGCCCCCTCTCATTAAAAGAAGTCGTCTGATCTGTTTTCCTCAAAATGCGGATTTTTTAACTATCAAAGTCACGCCCCTATTTTGACTTTCGAACAAAGAAATATTTGCGAAATAGTTGTAAACTATTTTCATCTCACTAAAACGTGCCCCAATAGAACAAGCAGTTTTATTGAAAAATGCCATTTTAAGTTAACCTTTATCAAGAGACTCTATGCCCATAGTCACTTTTCTTTATAGTATTCCGTGTTAGATTTGTTATTAACATTAAAATACCTGTAAAAGGGTCTTTAGTTGGATCGACAGTAGCCTTCGATGCCTGTACACCGAAAATGAAAAATGAAAGTAAGAAGAAAATTGATCAGTTGTTTTTATTTGTATAATTGTTCTGGTAGCAATGCTGTGGGATGGCCTTGCTATTCTCAAAAGTGATCTACCGGCTTAATTTTAATTTCTTCCCGCAATTGATACATCAATCATCAGGTATACTCATCATCAGGTATACGAAAGACATTGAAGGAGCGCTCGCCATTATTTTAATCGAGGTGTCATGTACTGAAGTCGGAGAAGAACCGTTGTTATTGATAAGCACTGGACCGATTTACGAATCATTTAAGAGATAAAACTCAAAATATTTCCACTCGTGTTCCTTAAACTGAATAGAAACAAGTAGAAAATGTTTTTTACTTTGGTCAGAAAACAGAACTAGAAAACGGCAAATCACTCTCGATCGGTTCATTTATCAAACTGTAAATTCTCATTGCTTGCACCGTCATTACATCAACGGAGCTCCAGGTCCGCCTCAACCTCATTCACAGGGCCCTCTCCCTACCTCGAGAAAGAGGACCCTGGGAACGAGTTTGGGTGCTCCTCTCCTTTGAGTTATAGAGTGAATTAGGAATTTAGCACACAGTTTCTGACAAGGGTGTTTTCTAAGAAATAATTAAACTTGAATCTCTTACATTTATGGCTGCTTGCACTTGTTGATTGAGCGATCTAAGCCACATCTCTGCTATTGAAAGCATCTGAAAGAAATTTTATTTTTGTTAGTTCCTGTTTGCCAGTTCACCCTTCGTTATATGTGAAGAGCGAACCATGTGTTTTCATAGAAAGCTGTACGTAGAAAGCCGAGCTTAATCAGACTGTAAATAAATCTGGTTTTCGCAAGCAACGCATTAACAGACTCGTGCCGTGAAAATGGAATTCCTTAGTACTTCAAGGCGGATCAGAATGTTTTTGTTACGGCTGTGCATTTAAGCTAAGGTTTTGCCGATAGGTTTGCTATAGTTTTAAAAATAAAAAAAAGATAAAATTTTATCAAACCTGTGGTTCACAATAGGATGCTGAGCCTTCATCATTTTCGTCCTAAAAACAACAAGATGGCATTAAATCAAGATTGTTCAATGTTTTGTTTTCGTCAGTTTCTGCTGTTTAGACAAGGCTTTCGGTATTTAAAAACATGACACATAGTACTGCTAGACAGTAGTGAATGAATGATAATGGAATAAATTAAGGTTTTAATGTACGAATAAATAAAGAGAGGAAGGAAGTTAGGAAGGAAGGAAGGAGCAAACGAACGAACGAACAAACGAACGAATGAATTACTTCAATTGGTTCACGTCATTTTCAAAATACCGTACGTTGGGATTTTATTATACGGTTAGTATTTTAGTTGTATTCATAAAAATTACAATTTCCTCGATTGTGATTGGTTTAAAAATATTCTATTTTCCACTAATTCACTTGCTAAGTTGTTATCAGACAGTTTGTTATTGGACAGTTTGTTATCGCTCAGTTTGTTATCGGACAGTTCAACAAGCCAATCACATTCAAAGTTGTACTTTAAATCAACCAATCACATTCAAAGTTGTACTTTAAATCAACCAATCTCAATTTGAGAACGACAAGAAACAATTTTCGCCTCCTTTGTCATTCTTTTAAAGCAAATTTTCCCTTTCTTTTATAACTTGGCTATTTTTTTTTTCTCGTCGGAAATTGTAATTTTTATGATTAATTGGTAATAAGACTTCGTGTCGTCCAATTCGGTCTGTAATCATACTCGTGATAAACTCCCGTTTCGCGGTTGTCCCATTTCAGTCCGATTTCAGTCCTATTGCCATTACTAATAATGGCATTAGCTACCCTGTAAAATACGCTGAAGTTCGATAAATGTTTTCAGATTGATTGAAAAGTATACCTGAGACGGGATGTTGCCGGAGCCGGAGCCAGATTCATCCCTTTCATTCTAGAAAAAGAATAGAATTTTATTTAAATTTGTTAATTGTCTCTCACTCGTTATCTATATCACTTTAAACGTTTCGCCAAAATGTTCGCTAGATCGATTATGTGTAGACCAAAAACGAACATTGATATTCATTACTTTTTATTGATTCATATAACAAGACTTGGATTTCTGCCTACATTTAAGAAAGTTTCCAGTGTTCGAGTCAGCACTGTAAGCCTCGACTTCATCTCTGTTAGCTCCTAGAGGACAAGATTATTCGTTAGAGAGTATCTCTGAGAAAAATATGACACATGTATAAGAATGTTTTGATCATGGCGTACATTTATTTTACTGTTGGCCATGGTGACTAAACGAATGATCAGACTTTAAGAAAGATAAAGTTTAAGCCTGTTATTTTACACTAGAAAATAGAGTGCTCTGAACATCTAGCACTTAGCGAGTATTTCTGCAACCCCCTGGATGGGATGCTAGTCCATCGTAGGGTTACCCCCAGTAATAAAATTAGCCGGTACCCCTTTATACACCTGGGTGGAGAGAGGCACTTTGTCTTGCCCAAGAACACAAAGCAATGTCCGCCGCCAGGCTCTGAACCCAGACTGCACGATTGCTAGCCATGAGGCCTCCGCGCCTCCACTTTGAGTAAGTCATTCGGTGAGTCAAACATACCTGCGTGCTGTAAATGCCAGAACCGAGGTCTTCGTGTTGAAATATAATCAAGCCGGTCACAGAAATTAGGATACATTAAATTTTTGTAGCATGAATTAAACTAAAACATACCTGTGAGCTGTAAAAGCCTAGTTCCCTCTCCTTTTCTTCCTAAAATGGTGAGATGAAATTCAGTTACGATTTGACGTAGCACTTTTATATCATTTTTGTCGCTTTTTAGCTCAATACCCTGGCTGTATTTCTAAGCGCTTAAAAGCCTGGCAATAATTTGACAGAATTATTTCCTACTATCCCAGGGGTGTACCCAACATTTGTGAGAAACCTCCGCCGCAAAGTCTTTTAAACCATTACCCTCTTGAATATCGCAGAGCAATTTTTAAGGTCTGTTTTTCAGCAGCTGTAAGCACAGATAATATTACCTAGTAAAAACAGTCTTGTGATCCTTACTTTTATGAGTATTTCCAGTTCCTCAGTGAGTTCGTCAACCTTGGACATGAATGTTGTCAGCATCTAGAAGAAAAGTGGATTTGTTATTTGATAAACTTACTTCTCACCAAGAGCTCTAAGCAAGAGATTCAACTTCAACGCTGAGAGGTCTTATCACAATTCAATTTTAAGATTTTACTTTTTCCCGGTTCATTTTCGGTTAACAAGATATATCAAACACTCAACTTGAGCCAGTGTTTGACTCAGACATATCTAAACATCTTGAAATTTGTTAAAAGCACGCCGCCCTCTTTCTTCTCTGTGTTCGCAAATGCGATGAAACACTGTCTCTCGTTTCATGCATCACCAAAAAAGCAGTAAGGGGCAAAGAAAAAAAAAAGATATGTCTACTGGACCAGTACCTGGACCAGAACCTTCAGTCCACTGATAGTCTTAGTAACAAACCTTAACGCAAGCAGAATTCTGATTTCCCTCGAGCTCCTCGTTGGGCTGCGGGAATTAAAGAAGAAATCAAAACAAGTTTGGAAACTTGGGAATGCTCCAAAGACTGAATAATGTTAACTTATCGAGAACATGAAACATTTAAAACGGTGTTTGAATATTGTAAACTTAACATATATCGAAAGTTTAAACAAATTAAAACAGTGTTTTAAAACTCGCGAGTTAAACTTTTTGCCCCTGTGTACACTACGAAATCTGCTGATCTGGACAAAATTAAGTTATGTGGACTGGGCGGAAGATTTTCAGTTCTTTTTTTATGACGTCGATAAGTCTCTACCTTTCCAAAACGTAGGCGCGAGTGAAAAATCTCTCTGTTCAACTTGTAATATCAGTGGATTCTTCTTCAAATAGCAATGACTCCTACTTCCTGCTGGGAATAGATAACCCGTAAAAATATTACAAACTTACAAAGATTTCAACTGGAAATCCAACCCCAATGACTATCCATTTGGCAAAGATTGTGAAAGCAATGATGAGATAAAACTGCATACCAGACGCCATAACTTACAGCTTCTCAGTTACCTGAAACGTCGATACGAACAGTAATAAATAATTTATGAAATGCTAATTTATGAAACCCTAACCCTTACCCACACTATATACCTCGTCAACGTCTGCTTCAAATTGTAAATTCTTTCTTGTCGGTATTTTCTGAGACTGAAGGACGTTTATCTTTTTGAAGAGTTAGAGGAAACGCGAAGGAATAGATGGGTAGAAATTTGCCCATTTATCATGATCATCTACCAGGAGGTACTTCGTAAAGCCACTCGTTCAGAAAGAATTTTCGCAAGGGGGTAAAAGAGAGTGAATCGCATCAGTCAATTGCAGAGTTAGTCTCCAATTAACCTGTGAACAGTAGCCGCACTCTTTCCTCAGAAAGGCCCAAGCCAAGAACTCTGCTTATATTTCAAAAGCCTACGTTACTTGCAATTAATAAAAACAGTCTTTGTAGTAAAAATATATTAATATTGGGAACGCAAAAACTAACCGCGTTTTGGAAGATCGCACTGTGGTAAAAGACATGCGAAATCACAGCATAATTTCGACGTGGTCTTTTTATAGACCTAAGGAAACAATTATGTAGTATCGGATCATCAAGTTGACGCAGAACAGAACCTTCTGTTTTGATCGTACAGAAACAAGGTGCTCAGGGACTGATTCACGGAGTCTCAGTTGGAGAAAGTTTGGCAATATTCGAGAATCAAGCATGAAATCATTCGAAGCGGCTTCTATATTTCTTGTTTTGGAAATGACTTTCTGAGCAGCAATGATTCTTTTCTACTTGACACTAAAGGAGCCCGGAATACACCGTTTTATAGCGGAAATCGTGTGTCACTTGGTCTGAAGTTCGATTTCCCCTCAACTTCCTCCGCTTGAAATTGAGATCAGTCAAGCTAAGACCAGTATTTTTAGGTTGCTGCTAATGAACACTGCTTCAAAATGTGAACTGGAAACTGTAGACGATCGAATTATTTTGAACAAGAAAACTGTAAATGTAAATAGTACGTACCAAATAAAACATTTTAACCGAACTGTCTCACAACAAAAACATAACAAAATAGTGCACCTTATGTTACAAGTTCTGTTGAGTTCCCGTTGTCTTTCTGTCTCTGAAAGAAACTGATGGACACTGACTAAACATGGGAAAGATCTTCTTTTATTGCTTTGAAAACGGAAAAATTCCATCACGTAAAATTGTGATGGGTATTATTCGCAGCTTATTAAATTCCGATGCTCTCACGCCCTCGGGTTAGTCGCGGGTCAGGCAAGATTATGCGCGTAGCTACGGACGAGCTCAAACTTATCCTCGGTAGAAAAAAAAATGTAAAGGTTGAGGGCTGAAAAACAGATTGCAAGAGTATAGCTCATGTTTGTTTTGTTTCTGCTAGCTGCTTAGCATAATCAGATGCTATCAAATATTATATAGAAGTCTTGGTCTCCTCCGTAGCCTTTTTTTGGCGAGGCGGGGATGCAACGCGTAGGAGACTATATACGTCTAAGTGCGGAAAGAAAGATATCGCAAATTATTTACTCTCTTGTCAATTAGAAATGGTAGATATATATGAAACTCATTTTCCGCTGAAGAAGTCGTGGGAATGTCTTGCTCGATTTTGGGACTTCCTCAGGAAGTTATAAACTAATATTAGTGTGTGTGTTTTTTTCGGGTGCTTTTCACGTGCTTTACATCAGGAAATATCACCTTACTAGTAACGCGATTAACCCTTATCCGGTTCATTTGCGTCGTGTTAATTGATCTTTGGACGTCACTGCGAAGGTGATAATGCAATAGTCTATGATGAAGTTAACTAGTGACGCTGATAGAAAACTTCCTGTGCTGACAACTGACAAAGATGAGCAAAGATAAACACAAAAACAGAACATAGCAGTATCTCTGAGAAGGGAACTTAAAAAATACCCAAAGGGAGAGTGCCTAGTGTTGTATCTACGTACAGTCTACGACATGCACGCCAATGCATGTTGCATTGTGCTAATGTTTAAAACGCGCGTAAATTGTGTTAAACACACAGCGCTGCTTTGCCAAATGTTTAAAACGCGCTTAAATTTTGTGGAGACTAATATAGTACGGTCAGCTACATAAATTAATTGTTGCTTTGATGCTCTACTTTTAGTTTTGGATGAATAGACCACAGGGCTCGGTTTCTCAGTGTATTGTTATGTCATGCTTTCCGCTAGCTGCAGCAAAAATGTCTTTTTCACATACGCCAGAGTAACGTAACCCGCCTGCGAAAACCGTCATTTGGGTCGTCACGCAACACTTCTTCTCTTCTCTCCCTCCACTCTGCGGCGGCGGGTGGGCGTTACTCACTCAACTAAGGAAAAGAAAATGAGCCTAAAACGTGACGAAAACGTTGGGTAATAAGCTGCCATGAAATAACCTGAAGTATTTGACGAGCACTCCGGTTTGTTAAACGCCTTCATCAGTCCTTTGATTGCAAACTTATCAGTTCACTGGTACCCCGAGACTGGTTTTGCGTCTACCTATTTAAATTTTTTGAAGACTGGGGCACAATGCTCTATAAAGTCTCACACGACCGTGACTAAGATGATTTTTGACAAGCTGGATGGAGGAGGAATTAATGCGTGGTAAGGAGAGGTGATCATTGCCGGGAAAATTGTTCAGGAGAACTCATAAATGGGAGGGTTGTAACTAAGGTGTTGGTGGTTAAGCAAGTTATTGTCAGCACTTTGCGGCGATCCTCCCAGAAAGTTTCCCCGGCACTCTCCACGACTCACGAGTTTTATGCTGACACGAACAAAGAAGTAACGGCTGTTAGCCAAGACTGAAGCCAAGACAAAGACAAAACTGAAGCCAAGACAAGTGTCCGATATTTGTTTTGAGGGAGGTGAAGCGATGAGATGGGAGCTAAAGGCGCAGGGACCAAATCCATCTAAAAAACTGACGTAGGAAAGCCAAAGTCTAAGCTCTATCTTCATTTGATGGTCACGTTAATTTAATTCACTGTGGTGGTTTAATTTTAATTTGCTTTGCTTATAACTCAATAATTAAAGGAGTTAAGTCATGGCATTTTGAGTTATTTTGGCTGCGTACAAAATTACATTAAAAATGGAAAGAGCCTCTGAAACTAGTAGTTTACTAAGATAGAAAAACACCAAAGAGAGAATAATAAACCATGAAGGAACAAGGATGGTTAAGGATGGAAAAGATAAACACGAATTACAAACGACGGATTTAGGCTAAACTTTTCAAGAGGCGCAAATCGTGACGTCGGTGGCTCCTTTTAACTGCACACTGAATAACTCTGGAACAGTAGTATCTAAGTGCTCAGAGCAGGATTGCCGAGGGAAAATATTGTTAAAAAATAGCCTGACACAGACCTTATTCTAACTACTGGTATAAAAGGAGCCACGACAACAACAAGATAGCAGTTTAATCACCGCTTTTATTGTTCGATACAACAACCACAACATCATCATCGTCACAACATCATCATCATCATCGCCATCATCATTATGTCCTTTTCCCTAAAGTTACTACATTTATTGACGTAATGATAACGCCTATCAGGAGTGCACTTTGTTCAAGGCAGACCTTCTAAACTCAGAACTACAGTTGCTTAACATCGATTGAAAAGCACGAAATTCAACGATGGAAAAAAAAAAGTCGAAAGCGTACATCTCTAATGTCCAAGTATATTTGGCAAGTAACGCTCTTTTTGACAAAGAATAACAGGTGCTGTACTGGGGTGGAACGCTGCAGGGAAAGTACAACGGATGTCATTCCATTTTCCTCCTTTTGGTCCGTAGCCGATCATGTGACCACATTTCTCATAAAGATTGCTTGGTTGGGAAGCTTCCCATGCAGTGTAGCCGGTCAGCGGAGTGTCGTCTGCCCAATAGAACTTCGTGTCTGCCTTACGGTGGAGTCCTAGCCATACTCCATACAATGTGATTGTGTTCTGCTTGCAAAGAAGGTCAAAGATGAACTGATTTTCGGTGGCCGATGTGATCTTGGCGAGATCCCCACCGAACTGTTGGCATTTCTTTCGAGCCTTGTTGCGATGCACGGTTGGGGTATCGATAATGAGAAAACAGGAGTTTCCTTGCAGAACCCAGCCGTCTGGACAAACCGGTCCTGTTGAAAAAACGTAGAAGAGAGCTGAAGAAAACCACGACGGCAACTACAACGAGAACGCCACCAAACTAGAGGGCTAATGAGTAGAACAATGGTAGTGTACGTGCGTTATAAAACTTGGAAAATTTCTTTGCCGTCCTCTTCACAACAACAAGGTAAAATGACTAAGTTCTGTCTGTTTTAGAAGACGCGAACGACGGTGGATAAATTTTCGTATTTTCATTTGGAATTGAAGGCCGGCGTTACATTTTTAGCCTGAGCAAGTTCTGAGACCAATTCGAAGGTACAGTATAAATTCATTTTTCAGCTAGGCGTTGTCCTCGGGTTTGCAGTCTTAAGCTCTCTAGAATCAGATGAATAACAGGATAATATTGGAGCAGGTGTCCAGTAGTGAGATTGATCGCCAACCTATAACTGACTGGAAGAAAACAGTTTCAACAACCCTTAACCGTTTGTCCAATCTTTCAACCCGCCGTCTTTAAGTTTGAACCTTCCCCGGGCCATTGCAGGTGATATTTAACAATTAGACCCGTAGCCCGAAAGGGCTACGGGTCAATAGCCCATGAGCCGAAGCCGAATGGGCTATTGACCCGTGGCCCTTGAGGGCGAAGGGTCTAATTGTTTTAGTATCACCCAACTAGTCGGACAGAAAAGGGAATAATAAAGTTTGCAAATGCAAGTTGAAAAAATATTTATTTGGCGAAAAAGGCGAAAGAAAAACTGGCGAATTTCGTACTCGATGACTATTGCTAATAGTCCCCTAGTAGCGCAGCCAATCAAAATGCAGGATTTGCATTAGTCCACTAGTTGGGTGATACTAAGTTATATTAATTCAGCCTAAGAGTAAGTTCAATTAGTTGTAGCTGTGTGTAACAGTTGCGATTACGAATTATTGGCAGAAAGTGACAATTTGTTTTTAAGTAAACCTGAAATAGTCCTGTGCACTAAACAGCAGGGACGCGCAGAGCCAGGAAATTTTGATTGGGGGTCCAAATTCAGTTCAGATGACAAACTTCAAATTGATTTAGCTCCAGTAAGGTTTGTTTTCTTCGTTAACTATTTCATTTTTAAATTTTGACTGGATTTTACCGGTTTAGAGAACGAGGTTTTAGGCCGAGTTGATGACTGGGATAACAGAGACGAACACATGTCGAGCATTACTGCATCGCAAAACTCAAAAGGCAACAGACCATTAGACGGTACCCTAAAATAATTACATTCTTGTATTGAATATGCCTGGAATTTAGTTACGTAGCGAATTGTAACCCACTATCATTAAAAAGAAATCAACCAGTTTAAAAATGATGTGCGATTCTGCCGATGCAAACAAGGAGTTGGAGGATCTGGACCCTCTGAACAGCTTAGGCTGCTGCTGATGGCAGACAGAGGGAGAATTTATCAGCCACACTAGTGAGTGTATCTTTATTACTTTTACCTACCTTCTTCAACTTCGCAAGGCTCAGTGTTGCAGCTTTGCGCCTCCATGTTGTCTCCAGCACAGCACTGGCCGCCATTTGCCGGAGGGGGATTGGTGCAAGCTCTTCTTCGCTCCTTTATTCCGCCTCCACACGGTACACTGCAGTTGCCCCAGTCTCCAAAGTCAGTCCATCCGCCATGCACAGCAACTGAACTGAGACCTGAATGACAACTGTTAAAGTGAACTGGGAAATATTTGTACCTCGATACTGATTTAGTCTACCATAATTCATGTATTGCTTTTTGATTGATTGATTGATTGATTGATTGAAACTGTGACACTAAGTGAACACAGCAGTGTTGGCGAAAACATTTAAAACGCTCAGAGTATCGGAGCGTTGCATTTCTTTACAAGCTTACAAGTGCAAATGAAGTAGAATCTAATTACCTTTCTTCATCTTGCAGCATCTGAATTTGTCAATGCAGTTGAGTTCATTGCAGTTGGTTTTGTAGAAACCGGTCATGTAATAACCTGGCCGCTGGCATTCGCTCCAACCTCTTGTATCGAACGAACTGCTAACGTCTTCATCGTAACAGTCTTCATAACTATTGGGATGATTCTGGGGACGGCAGCATTTCCCCGTTTCAATATGCGACAAGAATGCTGGCAGACCGCGGCCAAGCCTGAGACCATTCAAGTAATATCCTGCAGGGCAAAGCGCCCAGACATTAAACCTAAAAAAACACATCATCAGTTTGTAAGTGCTAGTTTGAAGCGTAACACGCATGACTTTTGTTTAAAAAAACGCCGCAAAAAATGCAATGGCACATCAAATGTGAAACGATCGAGGTCCTCTTTGTATATTTGGTTCCAAATAAACACGCGAATCTTGCCTTTTGTCGCACAACATCGTCCATCAGTGCCTACCTTAAAGCAAATACTAACGCACAATTGGCATTTAATTCATCAACAACCATTGCTTAGCAGAATATTCAAGGATCCCCCTATCGTCTCGTTCAAAAGGGGCAGATCCTTAAAGGATACACTCGCCCGAGCAAAACTTTAACTGGCTATTACACGTGGAATCCGATGGGAGTTGTGCAGGCCTATCACCCCATTGTTATCACGCTTTTAAAATTCTCTTACACTTAAGCTTGAAAGTGGAGGGTTTCTTAGTCTGTCAGAAAAATGTGCACACACAGTGCAAGATGACGTAATCAGTTCGCTCGCACAGTTTAGATTCTCCATCAACGCCTGAGAGACACTAGCGATGAGTCTGGCTCGATTTGATCCAATTATATGACACATTGTCAAACATTAAAAAACCCAATTTTACCAGAGTAAATAGATTGTCTCACCTTCCGTTTAAGGTAAGAGGAGTGAAATGGTATATAACAAGGCCCTTCTATTAAACAGCGAGCTTTTAACAGATGCCCATTTCAACGTTTCTAGTTTCTGACTATACAGTGTACCCACCCATCCAACGTAGACGCCCAGTTTGCATTTGAACAAGCTGCGGGCTGAATGGAATATAAAGGTTCATCCGCTACACAGCATCGTCCTTCTTCGAGGCGCCCAACTCTTTCGTCTCCCAGCAGCCTACCACTTCTCAGGAATCCTCTAAGATACGTGTTCATTTTGGGGCACACAGACCATCCCTGTCTGTCTAAGCTTGTCCACCAGTTTGCCGCGTCACATGTCTGGCTCGTAGCAGGTTTGAACATCAGTAGTGTGACGATAACGTGAATGGCGAACTCGAAATGCATCCTGTAGTCACTTTACTGAGTCTTTCCACACAGTGATAGCTGCTAACGCCTACCTAAAATGGAGACAAGTAGAGACAAATAACACAGACTTCCTCGGTCCTCAGCCTCTTAAAAATGATGCATTCCAAGCCGGAAATCTTTCCGTTCGGAATTTTGTTTATGTGCAAGCTAATTTCGAAGACATGTATCTTGAGATACCTAATCAAATGCAAACCAAAATAAACCACCGTCTTGTTCTCAGTTCCGCTGAGGATCTTCTGCTCAGTCGTGCGAGTTCGAGCATGCGATAAAACTTGGCGGGGAACGGATTTTATTGCGCTGCAAAGCGGAAAAAGATCTTCCACGTCATTTGTGACCCTGGAATGGACCCAGCTTTGTGTTAGCTCATATCGAGCTTATCTTTCAAATACTTAATGTTCCTCCGCCTTATCAGTGTTAAATGTCAACCAGTTTTGTAATCAAACTGTAGCATCTCTTACAGTCACGAACACATCGACCGTTCTGGCTAAGAATGGTTCCTGAAAACTGCATAGGCTGATCCAGGATTTTTCAAGGGGAGGGGTGGCTGGTGTCTTGGGGTTGCAGAATCAATGGAGCATATCCCCACAATGTGGCGATTTAAGAATTGGAATCTAATTAATAATAAATACTGTTAAACCAGAAATACTAGTAATGCCACAAATACGAAATTACGACGAGGTACCTATCCAGAGTGTTTGCCTTTATTTCTGCCATAATTTTTGATGATTATTCAGTAAACGCTTGTAAATATACCCTCACCACGCAACAGTATCACACATGGGTTAGGATCGACACAGCAGCGTCATGTTTGCAAACTAATAACGATTTTTTTTGAGGGGGGGGGGGGGGGGGCCGGGGAGGGAGCTAAAAGGTAAGCACCGCTTCAGTTTGAAATTGGGACTGTGTAGGAAGTTCAGCTTGGTCTGATCTAGTCCCTCCCTTCAGAAAAGAGGGTGTATCAGTGTTACAGTGCATTGCAGTGTTGAAGTACCACGAGATCAATAATTCAGCATTTCAACTGCTTAGCCATACTAACATTCAGTAGATATTTCAACCTCTTGATGAATATATCAATTTTCGATATTGCATCTAAACATACATTTCAAAGAAGAGGTATCCAATGGTCGCATTCAATTTAAAACTGCTCGCAAAATTTGGCCTCTGCTTGAATTGCTCGCAAACATTAGATGAGTGCTCGCTTGCTCGTGTTCGCAAAATTTTGGCCACTGCTCGCATGCTTGGATTCTTGTTAAAATGTGCTCAATTTCCGTATGGCAAAACTGGGAAACACTGGGGAAGCATGCAGGCGCTATGAATGTTTCTGGAAATGTTTCTCGTTTAGCTGACGTTTTATTGAAACTGACGCGCGAAACAATTCTTCACGAAAGGCACCCGCAGGTAGAAAGTAACCTAGAGACACGAAGACATGTAGAGTATTAATATTCGACCTTCAGAGCTTTAGATCTCTTTGAGCGGCCACCTAACGCACCGCACTGAAGCTCACGTGAAGCTACCAGACGTAATTTGGCATCCAACGAGGCATAATTGGCTGTAAGCTGCTTGGCCTGCGTCGCCGCAGACGGAATTTACCCGAGGTAGTTAGCTTCTGCGACGCATAATCTGCTGGGATTCGTTGAATGATGCCAACCAAATTCCCGGACCGGATTAGTTAACGAAAAACGCTTCCTTTTGTAAAATAAAAGAGATTCCGCCTAGCGGAAAACGTACGACGTGGTCGCTGCTTTCCGTCTGTCTATTTCTAAAGTGCACGCTGCTCGCATGACAAATTTGATCACTGCTCGTGTTCGAAAAAAATAAACGCATTGCTTGCATGCTCGCAAATGCTCGCAAAGACCATTTGATACCTCTCAAAGAGATCAGCAGAGAATCTCTTCGATTCAAATTTTAAAGGGTTACAAAATATGATTTCATTTTGTTCGTGAATTCCATGAGAATTTCTAATTTACGCCATGCATCAACAAACCAAGGATTACGTAAAGAGCCCAAATGACGTCTGCGGAAACTGCTATCGACTCTCATACTGGACTTCCTGTACGCGAGATTGTCAGAAGAACTTCCTGCCTGTCCAATTATGTAACTGACCTGTTGATAACTGAAAATAAAAGGACTTTCGGAAAAGCCAATCCTAACCACCTCTGCCACGGGGAGAGAAATCAAGCTCCGAATGTTCTCTAGAAGAAAAGTTGTTTTTCGATTTTAACCATATGTACTGAATTTGACTTAAGCGATCTGAATCGACTAATTGATGCCCCATTTACACGTTGGTTCACATAATTTGAAGATCAACAGGAAGTAGGATCCGTTTACATGCAAAGGGATAATCAATCTTTTGTTGAAACAAGCATCTCTTTGAACCCCAACAAGTCAGCGCAACCTGTTGCAAAGATCCCATGGAAGCTGAACGAGAACTCACGGAACCAGGACTACATTGGCTTGTATTTTCAACTTGAATCACATCTCAAATGTATATATCTCATACGAGAAGCATTTTTCTCCCGGATGCAGTTTTCTATTGTTTCCGAGCCATGGTTTGAGTTATACAAGTATTATAGACGATGTCGACACTGTAAAAGATAGCGGGACATGAGTGGGCGGGCGGGCAGAAATCTGTAATTTGTTTGAACGACAGCCAAAAGATCAAAAACTCGCTCAAGATCAAAGGAAACTTCGAAACAGAATATACTGATTTGGTCTTTATCTGAACTATTTTACTTCTAGGAATACTACATTCCGCCAGATGCATTTTCGTATTTTTTTTGTTCACTTAACCTTCAGGCAAAATAGCGTATTATGATCTGGAAAAAATGATTTGATCTCAGCTGCCACCTTAGATTGTCTAGATTGGATAGGTTTCAGGATGACGTTTGAGAAGGAATTTTTTCCCTTTCTGAGGTATATAATAAGATTCTTCACGAAGGAATTAAGTTGTACCCAGTCACTTGAAGAAGTCGCACGGGAGCTAGCGAGCAACAAAACTCAGCGGAACCAAGAATCAGGCACGGAAGTCTGTTTAATTGGTATGTATTGCAAAACTTATTGATCCAGTTTTCCTCGGTGGTATCTGAACTTGTTGGCCTCGTTTAATCTAAAGAGTACGATTTTTCTTTTCTATGACCTTTCGGTAACCTTCTCTAGGTTTTTATTTGGGAAGTAGAATTTGATTCCGAAAAAACATGTTTGATAATTTTAACGTAATTTTACGCAAGCACGTAGCTGACTGCATGAGTTGAATCCAACACGTGATCTTATTCTTTTCTGTCAGCCAATGCAGTTCGGTTTTTCGTAAGTGAAATGTTTTTCCTTTTAACGAAAAACAAGGACACCCTATTAATGTATTTCCTTCACTGAAAGAGCGCCTTGTAGCTTTTTAGCCCTTAAAGGGCTCAGCAATTTTCTGAATAACGGGAAAATCAACGAGATACGAAAAAAATTTGAGCTTAATACTTAAACTTGAAAGCGCAAGATAGTAAAGGAAGGTAAAAAATCATTTTTTTTTTCAATTCAGTGGAGAAAGTATCTTATTATTTTTAAAAAATGAACAACAACTTTAAGTTTTAAACAAGACATGTTTCGATCGTTCAACGATCATCTTCAGTTGTGAATTCGTTTACAAGTTCACAACTGAAGATGATCGTTGAACGATCGAAACATGTCTTGTTTAAAACTTAAAGTTGTTGTTCATTTTTTAAAAGTAGTTACCTGCCTGCTATTATCCAGACCATTTGGAGCTATCTTATTATTTACAGTTATGAGTTCAGTTTATGCATTAGTTTATTCAATTGTAGTGTGTCGTAAAGTATTAATTATTGTTATTATCGTAATATTTCAGAAGCTATGGCATTTTCTTGGCTGAAGTTAACTCTTGCTTGCATAATTTGTGCAAAATGTGTTATTAGTGGAGCTGGCGCCGCGGCCGTGAAAATAGTAAGTTTCTCTGAACTCATGTTATATACGTACAGATTTTCAAAACCTCTCATCGCGCCCATCACGATATGTGGTCACCTTTTGCGATCAAATTGACGTCAGTTTTTCATACGTCTGTCTGGTTATTGATTATGAATTTCGTCATAACATTGCCAAAGTAGCTGATGCAATAACAAATTGTCAACTCTCGCTCGCTGCGTCAAAATCGCATAAATTATAAATTCATGTGTCTGTCTGCTTATTGACAATGAAAATTAGCCGATGAGCGCGCGAGAATTTCTGCACTGAGTTATTGTAAAAACATTTTTTGACCGTAATGCTTACTAAGTTTACTAACGGTTCATTACGTTTAATTTGTTAGGATTTTTACTCCAGTTCATCGCAGCCTTCCGGGGTCAATATTTACAACATACAGGTAAGTTCTCCTCGATTGACCTGTCCTAGTAAGGTCTTTGAATTTATTACGAAACTAATTATTTTGTAAGCACAATTCACATCTCCTTTATGGCTTTGGCAATTCTCGATTCACACTTTACACAATTAAGGACGTTCACGCTAATTGCTTCTGCGCATCCTTACTGCGCACGTAAATTCACATGCCACGTCATCCATGAGCGCGCGCGCGCTAAGTCATAAAATAAACAAATGACAGGGCAGATGGCCATTGCTAGAGCTTTGACTGGATTTAACGATCTTGGACGTTCGGTGACCCCAATGTTTCTTTCGATAGATCATTTTCTCTACTCAGAGATTTTCTACGTTAGGGGAAAAAATGAAAAAAATCTATCGACTAGAAGTTTAAATTTTTGGCAAAATGCACCATCGAATTCCGTTCTTAGTAGTTCTTCGTGCATCTGTGCGGCGGTCTCAAATGCCTCTTAAAGGGTTAAATTTTGTGAAAACGTTAGTAAGGTTTGGAATTATTTACGCAGCAGACCCACTTCTACAAAATATGAGTAAGATCGTTTGCCTCCGTTGACTCACCCCTGTAGACCGTGCTCGATGATATGCGACAATTTTTCGAAATCAGTATAGTTTACCACACGCTTTATCTCTGAAACGAAGACGGTGACCCCCAAATTTTTTTGCATTTTTGGTACAAGTAACTCAGATTATCTGCCTGCAGTAAAGCGCGAACGTCCTTAAGTGCGATCTCAAGAAACAAACGAGAAAAACAACGATGAACTTTAATGAATGTAAGGAGAGATACTCGTTAGCACGAGGGAAGAAAATAAGTTCAAAGGGACTTAATTTTTTCGTCTTAAAGTTCCAGTTGTGCCTTCCTCCCGGTTACGCCACTATTAACAAAAATGTTGGTTCAAAAGCCCTGGGGCTTAATACCCGGACGCGGTTATGCGTCTCTCAAATCTCCAATTTTATCTTTCAATGTTTACTTATTGAGCGAAAAGCACCCCATCAACAGAGGGGTTTGCAACCATTTTGTAAACAGGAGGTCGTATCTTAACATATAGCTCCCGTTACCGTTTCGAATTTATGCTATGGTAAGCTAACAGGTCACTAAGATGATCATCGTCTACTTGCAAATGATCGGGCATAAGTTTACTAACATTCATTTTAGGATCAACTGATGGACTGATGCTGAAAAAGTCGTAGCACACCAGTACACGAGTCCTGTAAACTGTTACCAGCCATCTCAACTGCTTGTTATAAATTGTCTCGCACTGAAAGACAGGTTCGCCACAAAATAGATTAAAACTAATTCCTCACAAATACTATTTTAATTCCAACGCAAATATTTTCAGGGCGAAAAGAAAGAAGATTCTGTCGTCCCTTCCAACCCAGCTGATCCAAAGGTATGAAAAATAACCAGTTTCCAAAGTAGAGGTAGTTTTTATTGTAAACAGGAACCGTTAACACTTGCATTTTAAAACCGAAGCCTAGGAAGACTGAAGGTCGAAACGCGGTGGCCAAATAAACTCCCGAACTGACTTCAAGAGCTTGACTCTTCGCCATACTATTTATACCATTACCTACAAATTAGCGTCAAGTCTGTGGATTCGATTCTTACTGCGAGTCATTCGCAGGTTAGCTTGCGGAACAGGCGGATTAGAGGAGCAGATCGTAAAGCGCGATACACGAGCGATACACGAGCGCGGAGCGCGACACTAACACGAGCTCGATCGAGTCGCTAGCCGCCAGGATTTTTCAGTTTCGACTCGCACTTTGCGCTCTTAATCACGCTCGGCGCTCCGGTGTGTCGCGTTTCGCGCTCTGCCGCGCTAATATCCGCCTGTTCAGGCGGCTTTCGCTAGTTTGCTGTGGAATGTAACATTGGAATGATTGACAGTTGACTGCAACTTGACAGGAAAAGGAAACAGATACACTGATTTTCGAATGTTTCCTTACTTACCCCGTAATCCATTCCCAGTCACGTTCAATAGCAAAGCTTGTTTTTTGTGTTTTGTTTCAGGCAAAACCGTCTGCGCATATTGTAGCATCTTATGTTAAGAGCGTTAGCTACTCGACGTACACAGGTATGCCACCTCAGCAATTTGCTTTGTCTGGTCAAATCTTCCAGTCGGCAAACTAGACAAGTAATACGATCCATGCTCCCATGTTTTAAAGTGATTTCAATCCCGAAACGATGTTTGAGTAGGAATTTAAGTAAGTTTTAATGCATGCTGTAAATCAACGATAACATTTAATGGAGCGGAAAGTAATTCAATTCAATAAACCACTTCCAAATATTTCACTCGTTGAAGACTGATAAGATAAAAAAAAGCTCAGAAATGTGGATAGGTATTAGATTCTGCAGAGGCCAAACGCAACGTCATGTACAACCAAAAGCATACTTGCAGCTGTTTTGTGACTAAAATGGGAAAGAGAAAAGTCGACCGAGTGGCTTCAATTTTACCTTGGTTTCGTTCATTTAGCTCCTTCTTGATTCTCGTGTAAATCAGCACAGATTATATAAGACGGTCTATTTGAAAAGAGCAGTGTGAAGCTAGGTAACAATAACAAGAACAATGTCGATTAAGCACTGGTTATGATTTACTTTCCAGTGATAAAAGACTGGTCTGCGAGCGATCCTCATAGTCACCTTGAAGGCGGCATGAAATACGAAGATGGAAAACTGACGGTACCCAAGGCTGGAAGATATTACATTTACGCACAGCTCCAGTTTGCTTCTGAAGGAAGAGTGCAAATTCTTGTGAATGATGATTTTGTCAGCCTGATTACGTCACCAGTTACAAAGGGAGGTCCAGCAGCGACGACAAGCGGCATTGGAGTGTTTGTCCTGAATGCCGGTGATTCTATCTCGTTGCGGATCAACCCGTGGGGGGCGCCAGCTGATGGCTCCGTGAAATTTTGGATGCAATACAACCACTGTTACTTCGGGGCGTTTTTGATTTGAGTTTCTAACACAGTAGTATCGGTGTAGCGATGTCTACGTTATGCTGTAGTACGGTTTTAAACATTTTCTTTATACCAGTAGCTTAACGTTCTGTAATGCTAATAAAGGCTGGCATCCCGGACCTCGTAACTTTTAGCTAGAAATAAAAATAATTAATGTTCAATCCTCGAACAAGCATTTTCTTTATACCAGTAGCTTAACGTTCTGTAATGCTAATAAAGGCTGGTATCCCTGGAACTCGTAACTTTCAGCTGGAAATAAAAATAATTAATGTTCAATCCTCGAACAAAAGATTGGCTAAGAGTGGTTTCCTTCCACATGACTGCAGTAAAACCAAGTCATATTGTCTCGCGTATGAAGGCGCGATGGCCTCATGGGTACTGTGCTTGACTCCGAATCGAGCGGTTTGGGTTCGAGCCCTGGCCGGGGACATTGTGTTGTGTTCCTGGGCAAGACACTTTACTCTCACAGCGTCTCTCTCCACCCAGGTGTACAAATGGATACCGGCGAATTTAACGCTGGGGGTAATCCTGTGTTTGACTTAGCATCCCATCAAGTGGGGAGTAGAAATACTCCTAGTTGCTTCATGCTACAGAAACTGGTATACGTTCCTGCTTGATGAGCCACTTGGCTCGTATGCAGACTTTACCTTACCATCTCTCGTATTATAGCAAACGCGGGAAATAACGCAGTATATCAATGCTCCCAATGGAAACTTACCTGTTTTGTACCAGGCCTTTTGTCTTTGAATCTCACTCCAAATCTCGTGCCGTGGTTCGTTCGTAATCAGCGCGGCATGTTAAAAGGGTCGTTTCATGTGTTTGCATCCTGTGTTTAGTAGAATTCATTCCTCCACGAAATCCGTCCAATCCCAAATTGCATCGTGAACCAATCGAAACACAAAGCAGATCAAATATATACGCAAATCGCAGGAAAACGTGCGCGAGCCTGTCACCAAGGGAAAATTCAACACCAGTATCAGTTGAAACGCTCAGAACACGAGTCTCTTTGAAAGCCCTAAGGATCTACCGGGGTTGTAGCTAGCAAACGTCGCACCGTCATCACTCTGAAATTCAAAACGCGCCTGTTTTCAGACGAAGCAAGCTATTGAACTGAAAAGTTGTTAAATAAATTTACCCCCTCTTATGCCTCATGAGGATAACAACTTTGGTTGCTCTTAGAAAATGATGACGTTTCTCGAAACCCAAGAATAGTTCTGTTTTCGAATGTATTTGGTGTCTGGATGACTAGTTGAAATAATTTTGGAGCTAGCCTGCAGCGGGCATTATAGCCTGATATCACGCACATAGCTTTTTTCAGAAATGTTGTTAGCATCAAACATAAGGCTAGTGCTGGTGTTTGTTGCTTTTTGGCTGGTTTTGCTGTTTAAAGAAGGAAGTTAAGTTTGTTATTTACATTATTTACAACATATGATAAAAAAAGTCTTTATTTACAAAGACTAGTGGGGCCGAGTAAACAGCTGAAACAAATAATTCAAATTGAACATAACATTGTTAAGAATCCGGCAACTGGCCGGAGGCAAACCAGGTGTGGCCGAGGATTTGAACTCGGGGCTACCGTGAAACAAATCCAGGTAGTGATAATAAATAATAATAATAATAATAATAATAATAATAATAATAATAATAATAATAATAATAAAAGTATTTATATAGCGCTTATACTTTGCAGTGCTAAGCGCTTTACAATGCAAAAAAGAAAAGATCTGGTTAAAAAGTAAAAGTCTAAAAATCATTACATATATATGTACATAATCACAAAATACAAAATAAAAAGCTAAGATAGTTCATAAACTTGCTTAAAAAGAAAGGTCTTCAATTTGCATTTGAACTTATTTACATCATCGATCAATCTAATGTCAATAGGCAAATCATTCCAGAGTATTGGAGCAATGACTGAAAAAGCCCTAAAACCGTATGTCTTTAAGTTATAGGGCTTAATAGTAAGACGCCATTTGTCTGAAGATGAGCGGAGGTTCCTCGTAGGTTCATAAACATGGATTAGGTCAACCAAATAATCAGGAGCTAAATTGTTGAGTATCTTAAAACAAATGAGATTAATCTTAAAGATTATTCTTTGCTCCACCGGTAGCCAGTGCAACTCCTTGAGAGTACCACTTATATGATCAAACTTGCTTAAGCAGGCAATCACACGTGCTGCAGCGTTTTGAACACTTTGAAGTTTGTTAATTTCATACTTGGGAAGACCATGTAAAAGCGAGTTGCACAAATCCAGCTTTGAATTTACAAATGCGTGCACAGGAACTTCAGCCGTTGTGACATTAATGTACTTACGAATCTTACCTATATTTCTTAGGTGGTAGAATGCCCCTTAGTGATCAGAGCGGGACTCGAACCAATGATCGCTGGATTGCGAGTCCGACGCGCTGATGCTGTCTGTATGATTGTATTGCATTTAAAAATTTTCAACACACAAAATTATACTCTTTGAGAGTAAATGTCCACAAAATCGGACAAAATCAAATCTCTTCGGCAAGGCTAGAAAACTCAAATTAGCTCGTCTTTTGCATATAGATTTGCTAGACGTGCATTTGTTTCATCTCTTTACTGGTATGTAACACTAACATTTGATTTACTCTTTAAACAGTCTTACTCGCTACCCGCCTAGATTAGCCTCAGCTATTTGCGGGTTAGCGTTGTTTTTGTAAAATTTTGTTGATTTAATCAGTAATAAACTTGACTTGACTTAACTTGACTTGCTAGCCCCTATAGTGTTTTCCCTTGAAATAGGGAAAACGACATTTTCGATTTAACCTTCAGACTCAATTTAGCGACTCCTGACTGGGCTGAAAATCGACCGCCGGTTTTCATTTGATTCGCATTACGCAACTGTTGAGCGCAGAAAAGGTGTAATACAACCAGCCTATCGAAGAACCATTCCTTGTCCAAAAAAGCACAATTTCAAGAATTTTGGATTAATCTAATCATTTGGCGGTAAACAAAACCAGAGTGTTCTCCAAGGTTGAGTTACTAGTCAGTCGGTGAAAAGAATTGTCATTTTGACCATGTTCCATATCTCGGAATTTCAAAAGAGTTTAGATTCTAACTATTTAACAATTATTCTTTGAAATCGAGGTGAATAGTGGCAGAATATTTACCGAGCCGCGAAGCGGCGAGGTTAATATCCTGCCACTATTCACCGAGATTGAGAAGAATAATTGTTTTAGTATATACAAAGGAAATGATCTCAACAACATTTTCAGAAGGAAACCATTAAAAATCGATTTAATTGACCTCTCAATTCATGCGTGAAAAACGTGCAAGCGATACAAAGCATGCGCGAATTCGGGAGACTATTTACATATTAAGTCTTTTCTTACCTCTGAAATACTTTCATTCCAAATTTCGTGGCCTTCTTTGTGTTCTCAGGTACTGCATCGTCTTGTATTTTTTTAAGATTTCTGATTCCGAAACACTGGCGAAACGGGAGTTTACACCAGCCATTTTGTTTTTGTTTGGCTTACCATTATCAGGGCTCCTGACATTATTTACTCGGTAGGGGGTGAATAATGCTCATTAGCCAGAGATAGCGAACCAATCAGGTTGCTTAAAACACCAAGATCACTGAGTGTGTATATACTAAACTAGGATAGGTCTTTCAGTATATGTAAAGTCCGGTTTGGCCAAATGATTAGGCAAAGCAAATATTTTATTAACCAAGCACAAAGGCTGTAATGGAAAATATCTGCCCTAGTTTTTGACATTGCTGATGCTTAGCGAGGAGGTTACAGTAAAGACAAAAGGCCGATATTATTCCATTGCAGTCTCAATCATGCAAGTTTGATTGTGGAAACTGTAAACCAGTCCAATACTGAGAAATGTTGGACCGGTAAAAAGCGTTCTGATTGGCTGATTTCAATCATTGGTCCTTTCAGCTGTCTTAGTTGCCGCGTAATAAATGACAAATACCCTAAGTACTTCATGTATCCCTTCCAGATATTATAGTGTATCTAATACACTATAATAAGGATAAATATACTATGCTACGTTCTAAATACACTATGACAAGGGATACACCAAGTACTTACCACAGATACGACCAAGCAGCCGCCCCAACAGAAAATAACGTTTACTAAATACGATATGAAATTCCAATCTTCCCAAGCAAGTTATGGTTTTAACTATGGAGAAGACGTGCCGAGGATAGTATTTAAATTCACAATTACAAAGATCCAGCGGTTCGACGAGTCGATGTCACCGCTGACTATCATGGTCAATAAATTTGTGACAATCAGAATGCGTTCAAAACGCATAATTGACGTATGAAACGGAATTTTCAAGTACTTATCGTGCCAATTTTTCAACATAAGCTTGGTATAATAAAGGACTGATGTTTAGTCCCGCCTCCTGCCTGCGAGAACAACTTGTTTTTTTTTTGTAATGAGTAGAGTTTAAGATTTGCCTTGCCTTTTTCATGACTGCTGAACTCAGAGCAATCTCATTTTGGGAGTTGGGTTGTGATAGTAGTCGTGGCTAAAGAACCTAACTGATTGAGAAAACCTTTCAGTCTTGTAAGTGTAGAGACTTGCAAGGCCAAACCTCAAACATTTAAGTTGTCTGCTGCTGTAAATTGAAGTATAGAGAGTCAACGGAACTGTTTCATACGTCTTCAGAGCAAACGCTTCGCTAACGTTTCGAGTGCTTGATTGTTTTTCTGACACTTATTTCATGCACTGGAGAATAATCTACTGAATTAATCTACCAAACTCGTCAACATCTTTCTATCAATTTGTCAGTCTGGTTATAGCTCGAACATGGCGCTGTCGATGAAATTTCTCTGTGTGGCATTGGCGGGTTGTCTTCTCCTGGGTGGATCTAACCACTCGAATGCCAGTAGTAGTAGCTGCGGCGGCGCATCTGGAATGGATAAACAATTCTGTGGTATGTACAATTTTTACTGTCCGATTACAAATCAGTGTTTCAATCGAAAGTGACGATGCGTTGGAAAGGTCTGCCTTGATCAGAACGGTGAAGAGCCCAACTGCTTTCCAGATAAAAAAAGCCCGGGTATGTTTGAGTTCTATAAGAAAAAGGCGCCACTTCCTGGACTGCTTTCAAAATGGAAAGCAAATTCATCGCTTCCAGAAATCAATCATTGGTTCGTGGAATACCGCGGTTTTGCTTACGAGTTCGGTCGCTGCTACGGCGTTCAAGAACTCGATCTAAACGATCCGAAATACAAATATGTCAAGCCTGGTCTCCATAAAAATGCAAAAGTTATTTCTGCAGAACTGATGGGAAGCAGTAGCTGTAAAAGGGGAAGAGGTTCTACGATTCAATGACAAATGGAAAAAAGTGAATCCTAAGTATCGCCTTTTTAAAAATAACTACCAGCACTACGCTAATCAACTATTGGCGGAGC